>JAXCGZ010019649.1:0-20000 GCA_037179515.1 Halocaridina rubra
CTTTAGAAGAGTTGCCAAAGGCGAAACCATCACGTCACATTCCCTAATTTTTTTTTTTTTTTTGTAAAGTGGGGAGAGCTCTTACAGCCATTTAACTGGTCCTGTGGTTCCATATATTGTTAAAATTAATACCCTTCCCATGTAGATTAACTTGATAGTTTGTTATGCAAAATAATTGAATAATTAAATAAATACAAAAAATGCACCTGTCAACAATACTGAGTTAAGTTGCCAAGTAGCACAACTGTCTTGTTATTTGCTTATTGCTTTGTTCGCTTTTATTTTTTTTTTTATTTTTGCATAAATTGAGTTAGATTTAAAGTTTGAGCCCTTAATAACATGCCTTGGTTAACAAGTGATTAATATTTTTGTTTCTAATGAAATGACCAGTTTAGCAGTTAAGAAGAATATAAAGCAGAAACAGGTGGGTCTATCCTCAGATGCAAATTCGAATTTTCCTTCTTTTGGGCTTTTGTTTTGCATTTTTTTCTCTTCTCAATTTATCAAAGTCAAATTTTAAGTTAGGATATGTGTTACCAGAAAAGATATTAACTGAGTAACTAAATAGTACTCATATGAAGATATAGAAATTCTGTGGATTCGGTTTTACGTCACGAACTCCCTTTTCTACTAAGGGCTAGGACGGTTGCCTTCTTGCAAAGGACTTGTTTTGGCAGATGTAATCGTTACCCTTAGTGTATGCCCTTACTAACCTCAGTCCGTGACGGGGAGTGAACTATCGACCTGCCGCCTCAAAGTCGCAGACACTACCATTTTGTCACGGAGACTTATAGAAATTCTGTGTGAAGCTTAAATAGAAACTTTTCTCTCTCTCTTTTCCTTCTCTCTTTATTCTGTTAAAGGGAAACATCAAAGTAAGGCCATCTCTGTCCCTAATCCCCCATCCAATGGTTGTGGGAGGGGTGGTAGAGAGTTTCCGGGGGATGTAGGCGGAGGAGGAGTGGCTGTTAGAAGACTGAAGCAAATGGTCAAGGAATTGGAGACAATGGTAATAAACCTTGATGATAAAATTCAGAATAAGGATAAAGAAATAAGAGAGAATGAAACACATAGAGAAGGAATGAGATTTTTGGAGGAAGCAAACAAAGCATAAGGGCAAGAGAGAAAAAAACTAGAAAAACGAATAAAGAAGCTGTAAGGGGAAAAGACTGAACTAGAAACCAGAATTTCTAAACAAGAAGATAACAATAATAAACTAAATGACAACCTGAATGAATTACATGTTAGTTCGCTGCTCTCTTCTAAGAGAGACGAGACTGCAGCTTGAAATGTCCAGGTAAAGGAAAACATCAAACAGCTTAGAAAAGAGTTTCAGAAGCTGAATACAAAACATAATGTTATGAAAACTTCCTTTGCTGATATTAGACCTTTGGAATATTAAACCTGAGAAGGAAGCTTGGAGTAGTATGTGGTCCTGAGGATATAGTAAACATTCACCAACAAGGTAAGTATTCCAGGGAGGGAATGCAAAGAGCAACAAAAGTAACCTTTGAGAGGGGGCACACATGAAGAGAATATTGATGAGAAAAAAACCTTAAAGACCTTCAAGAATTCAAAACAGTGTTCATTATACCATACAGAAACCAGGAATGAATGGAAAGGATCAAAAACTTGTTGCAAGAGGCTACAAGGTTAAATGAGGAAAGAAATGAAGAAGAGTAGAGAAATTTTCATTTCAGAGCTCTTCCAGACAAAGGGGAGATAAAGAAGATAATGACAGAAGATTAGGGGATAGGGCCTCATTAAGTTTATTATACACAAATGGTGTTGGAATGGATTGGTAACGCAGTAGAATTAAAAGATAGGATTCACAACAGTAAGGCAGATATAATAGCAGATATAGAGATTAAGTTCAGTGAGGACATAAACAGTGTAACAGTTTCCTAAGGGCATCAGAATATTAAGGGTTGAAAGATCTGAGAGGACTGGTGGAGGGATAGCATTGCTCATAAGTGAAAGGTTTCAGGTTGAAGAAATAAACTTTGCTGTAGAAAGTGAGTTCAAGGAGTTTCTTGTGGCTTGCATAAATACTGGGTCAGAGAGCATTATAATAACTGTTGAATATAACCCAGCAAGGAGCCAACATAGGCTATAAGTTTATGAGGAAAGTCATACAGGTACTATTGAAGTTATAAACTCAGTTGTTAACATTGCACGATAGAGAGAAAATGTAGGATGTTGATTATGGGAGATTTTAATAATAGAGAGATAGATTTGATAAATCTTGGCCCACGCAGTGGTGAGTCCTCATTCGTGATAAGATTCCCAGATTCCGTACAAGGGAATTTTCTACACCAACTTGCACTGGAACCAACGAGGGCTAGGGATGGGGATGAGCCATCGCTTCTTGATCTAGTATTTACAGATAATGTGTTGGATATTGAAAAAAATAGAGTATGAATCACCAACTGGAAAGAGTAACCAATGTGTGTTGTTGATGAAGTTATCATCAAAGATGTTCTGCCTGAGAATAGAGGCACTGAGAACACGAGGAGGAACTATCCAAAAGATTACATGAAAATGTATAAGCATTTTACAGTTATTGACTGGGGGACCTTATTTAACAACAAATCTGTACAAGAAATGTACGACATCTTTTGTGAGGAACATGGAAAGATAGTATATTACTGCATATCTGTCACCAAAATAGGAGTAATTCATGCCAGAGAGAAATGGTTCAATAATGAGTGTAAGAGAGCTAAGGAGTGGAGAGGCAAATGCTGGACATGACATAGGAGGAGAAAAAAAAATAAATGAATGGCAAACTTATAAAAGATCAAGAAATGTTTACCTAAGTAAAAGAAGAGAGACGGAGAGAGACTATGAGAGAGATATCACCAGGAAGGCTAAAGAAAATCCTAATCTTTTTCAGAGCTTTATCAGAGGAAAAGTAAATGTAAAAGAACAGGTTTTAAAGCTTAAGAGAGCGTATGGAAGCATCACTGATATAGATGAAGAGATCTGTGAAGAATTGAACAAGGAGTTTCAGTCAGTATTTACAGTACAAAATACCCCACCCCCTCAGTTGCAGAGATAGAAGCTCATGGGCCGGTATTAGAGAACATCATCTTTTCAGCCATAAAGGTATGCAAAGCGCTGATGGATTTAGATGTCCATAAAGCTACATATCCTGATGGTATATACCCTTATGTACTTAAGATATGCGCTAATTCAACATCAACGGCACTAAGTCAAGGGAGTCAAGGGAGATTCCAAGATGCTGGAAGCAAGCAAACGTAATACCTATCTTCAAAAAGGGAAGGAGGGATACGGTTCTAAACTATAGACCTGTTTCCTTGACTAACATAGTTTGCAAAGTTATGGAGAAACTACTAAGGAAACATATCTCTCTTCATTTGAAATCCTTCAACATTTTGTCAGTGAAAAAAAAATGGCTTCAGAGAAGGTAGATCAACGGTAATAAACTTATTGGTATTTTGTGATGAGGTAAGTCGAATCTTACAGGAAGGAAAGGGCTGGGCTGATTGCATATTCCGAGACTTCCAGAATACATTTGACATTGTCCCATATGTTAGACTTATTAAGAAGCTGCAAGCAATGGTAAGAATAGGTAGAAATGACTTGGAATGAATAAAACTTACTTAGAAGGAAAGGAACAGAGGGTTAGAGTAAGACACTCAATGTCTGAATGGAGAAGAGTTAGTAGTGGAGTTCCACAGGGTTCAAGTCTAGGGTCATTTTTGCTCCATGTATATGTAAATGACCTACTAAAGTCTGTAAATTCATTCATGAATATGATTGCAGATGATGCAAAGATTGCAAAAAAAGAGAGAAACAAGAACAATGGTAGAGAACTTCAGGAAGATCTAAACAGTCTGCATGAGTGGTTAGAAAATAGCTAATGAAATTCACTACTTCAGAATGTAAGATAATGAGAGTGGGTATAAGTGCAAGCAGGCCCAAGCTTGACTACTCAATGGCAGGCGTAGAACTTTAAGAGACAGAGAATGAGAGAGATCTATGAGCAAGCATACTAGCCGATTTGTCTCCAGAAATGCATATGAATGGATAGTAAGGGCAGCATACTCTTTCTTTGCAAATGTAAGGGTACCCTTCAGGTACATGGATAAGGAAATTTTCAGAAATATTTAAGAAACCTATGTGAGACCAAAGCTTGATTATGCAGCTCCCTTTTGAAATCCACACTTGAAAAAGCACATAAATAAGCTGGAAAAAGTTCAAATACATGCCACAAAACTGGTGCCAGAAATACGCAGTCTCAGTTATGATGAGAGGCTGAGGGAATTAGACTTACCAACACTCGAAGCTAGAAGAATGAGAGGGGTTATTGGGACGGTTTTTTAATTCCTTCATGGTTATGACAGAGTGGATAGGGATCAATATTTTGATATGGCTCGCACTAGAACTAAAAGTCATAATTTGAAGCTTTGTAAGAAAACCTCTTTGCAGGATGAAAGGAAGTACTATTTTAGTGTAAGAGTAGTTGATAATTGGAATTCGTTAAGCGAGGAGGTAGTTAATGCTAACTCAGTCAACAGGTTTAAGTACAAGCATGATAAGTATCATTAAGTACAAATTGGAACCGACCAGGAGACAGAGAGTTAGGAGGTTGAGGCTCTTTCCCGTAAGCACAATTAAGTAATTACACATACACACACGTATGTAAATATATATATATATATATATATATATATATATATATATATATATATATATATATATATATATATATATATATATATATATATATATATATATATATATATATATATATATATATATATATATATATATATATATATATATATATATATATATATATATATATATATATATATATATATATATATATATGTGTGTGTGTGTGTGTGTGTGTGTGTGTGTGTGTGTGTGTGTGATATATATATATATATATATATATATATATATATATATATATATATATATATATATATATATATATATATATATATATATATATATGTGTGTGTGTGTGTGTGTGTGTGTGTGTATATATATATATATATATATATATATATATATATATATATATATATATATATATATATATATATATATATATATATATATATATATATATATATATATATATATATATATATATATGTGTGTGTGTGTGTGTGTGTGTGTGTATATATATATATATATATATATATATATATATATATATATATATATATATATATATATATATATATATATATATATATATAAATATATATATATATATATATATATATATATATATATATATATATATATATATATATATATATATATATAGCAGGGGGTCCTCGATTTACGACAGATTTCCGTTCATAACACCTGCCATAACCCGATTTTCCCCATAAGTCAAAACACACCTGAATACGAACCTAGGTCCCCCAGCTTTGCTAAAAATACGTAATCTAAAATATAGAAACATAATCTAAGTTCTTAAAATAAGACATAAAAATAGCAAAAGTACACAATGCATTATTACTTACCTTTACTCCTGGGGTTAGCTTTCATTTTAAGCCCAATATCCAACTTAGAGACTTTCAGAGTTCAGCATTAGGCTCTATGGTCATACTTGTCTTCAAAACAGTATCGAGATTTAGCTCATTACGCATCAAATATATATATCAAAGTTTCTACATATATATATATATATATATATATATATATATATATATATATATATATATATATATATATATATATATATATATATATATATATATATATATATATATATATATATATATATATATATATATATTTATATATATATCTATATATATATATATATATATATATATATATATATATATATATATATATATATATATATATATATATATATATATATATATATATATATATATATATATATATATATATATATATATATATATATATATATATATATATATATATATATATATATATATATATATATATATATATACATACATATATATATATATATATATATATATATATATATATATATATATATATATATATATATATATATATATACATATACATATATATATATATATATATATATATATATATATATATATATATATATATATATATATATATATATATATATATATGAATAATTTTTCACCCCGACCGGGACTCAAACCTAGGACTTATAGTTACTAAATCAAGGCGCTACCAACTACACACACCACAGAAGGTATAAAAAGGAATCCAACCTTATAGCTTATATCTGCTATACTTAGGAATGAACGCATTCTATCTGAATGCCACTATGTTCATATTACAGATTCCCAAACCTCACTCGTGGCTTCATTTTTGCATTTAATTCAATTCCCAATCTCATTCGGGCAATACAATAACCAATTAAGCACATTACATATGTGAAAACATGAATAATTTTTCACCCCGACCGGGACTCGAACCTAGGACTTATAATTACTAAGTCAAGGCGCTACCAACTACACACCACAAAAGGTATAAAAAGGAACCAACCTTATAGCTTATATCTGCTATACTTAGGAATGAACGCATTCTATCTGAATGCCACTATGTTCATATTACAGATTCCCCAACCTCACTCATGGCCTCATTTTAGCATTTAATTCAAATCCCAATCTCATTCGGGCAATACAATAACCAATTAAGCACATTACATATGTGAAAACATGAATAATTTTTCACCCCGACCGGGACTCGAACCTAGGACTTATAATTACTAAGTCAAGGTGCTACCAACTACACACCAAAGAAGGTATAAAAAATAATCCAACCTTATAGCTTATATCTGCTATACTTAGGAATGAACGCATTCTATCTGAATGCCACTATGTTTATATTACAGATTCCTCAACCTCACTCGTGGCTTCATTTTAGCATTTAATTCAATTCCCAATCTCATTCGGGCAATACAATAACCAATTAAGCACATTACATTATGTGTAGACATGAATAATTTTTCACCCCGACCGGGACTCGAACCTAAAACTTATAATTACTAACTCAAGGCGCTACCAACTACACACCACAGAAGGTATAAAAAATAATCCAACCTTATAGCTTATATCTGCTATACTTAGGAATGAACGCATTCTATCTGAATGCCGCTATGTTCATATTACAGATTCCCCAACCTGGGAAATCTGTAATATGAACATAGTGGCATTCAGATAGAATGCGTTCATTCCTAAGTATAGCAGATATAAGCTATAAGGTTGGATTTCTTTTTATACCTTCTGTGGTGTGTAGTTGGTAGCGCCTTGACTTAGTAATTATATGTCCTAGGTTCGAGTCCCGGTAAGGGTGAAAAATTATTTCATGTTTTCACATATGTAATGTGCTTAATTGGTTATTGTATGGCCCGAATGAGATTGGGAATTGAATTAAATGCTAAAATGAAGCCACGAGTGAGGTTGGGGAATCTGTAATATGAGCATAGTGGCATTCAGATAGAATGCGTTCATTCCTAAGTATAGCAGATATAAGCTATAAAGTTGGATTCCTTTTTATACCTTCTGTGGTGTGTAGTTGGTAGCGCCTTGACTTAGTAATTATAAGTCCTAGGTTCGAGTCCCGGTCGGGGTGAAAAATGATTCATGTTTTCACATATGTAATGTGCTTAATTGGTTATTGTATTGCCCGAATGAGATTGGGAATTGAAACAAATGCTAAAATGAAGCCACGAGTGAGGTTGGGGAATCTGTAATAAGAACAGTGGCATTCAGATAGAATGCGTTCATTCCTAAGTATAGCAGATATAAGCTATAAAGTTGGATTCCTTTTTATACCTTTTGTGGTGTGTAGTTGGTAGCGCCTTGACTTATTAATTATAAGTCCTAGGTTCGAGTCCCGGTCGGGGTGCAAAATGATTCATGTTTTCACATATCTAAAGTGCTTAATTGATTATTGTATTGCCGAATGAGATTGGGAATTGAATTAAATGCTAAAATGAAGCCACGAGTGAGGTTTGGGAATCTGTAATATGAACATAGTGGCATTCAGATAGAATGCGTTTATTCCTAAGTATAGCAGATATAAGCTATAAGGTTGGATTCCTTTTTATACCTTCTGTGGGGTGTAGTTGGTAGCGCCTTGACTTAGTAATTATAAGTCCTAGGCTCGAGTCCCGGTCGGGGTGAAAAATTATTCATGTTTTCACATATGTAATGTGCTTAATTGGATATATATATATATATATATATATATATATATATATATATATATATATATATATATATATATATATATATATATATATATATATATATATATATATATATATATATATATATATATATATATTTATACATATGTATATGCATATATATATATATATATATATATATATATATATATATATATATATATATATATATATATATATATATATATATATATATATATATATATATATATATACAAAAGTCTAAAACCTTTCCATTTCGCCAGGGTAGAACGGGTTAACACTAGGAAATGAGCTAAAGAACAATAATATGGCATAAGAGCAGGAACTTGGCCACGCATTTTCTTCACCTTTCCCATTTGCACAGCATTAAACAATTTTGCTTTCTCCTGAATCAACAAGAGGTTCACTGGGATGTACCATTGATGCTGGTCATCCAGCCAAAGCACTAATAACCTCTCAAGTGCAGTGTGACGGCGTATGCTTTCACCAACCTCAACAAACTTTTTTGCATAAAGATCGTATTTACTGCTATGTATCTGCTAATTTTGTAAACAGATTAAATCTAATTCCTTCAAATAACCAACTACATAATTAAATAAATAAATAAAATCATTAACTTGATATAAAAGTGAAATGTAATGTAAACTATATTATTGGTTACAAGGGTCTGCCTAAAAATAATTACCGTTTTTCTACTCTATAATAAACATTTTAAAATATGGTAGTAATGTTTTGTACTCACATAAAATCATATCTGCAAATCATGTTATAATTTTTCAATAAAAAAATAAACTTGCTCTTTAGAAATAAATACTAATTATTTTTACCACATCTGCAAAAGTATATTACACTGATATATGTAAAATAATAATGTCATATTCTCTAAAACAATACTTGCAAAAAGTTTGCAGTATAAAATATGAAATAAATATAAAGGTTGATGGAATGTTCATGCACAATATTAAATCAACAAATAACCACCTTAGAAGAACGCTTGAATTACCAAGAAGACTATTCCAGAAGAAACAACATCCGATTAAGCGGAGTAGAGGAGAGACGCGATGGGGAGACCTGGGAGCAAACAAGGACGATGGTATCAGCCCTGATAGCTGATAAATTACAGCTAGAAGGCATGACGTTGGAGAGGGTTCACAGGGTGGGACCACTTTGTGATGACAAACCTCGCACCATAGTGGCCCGTTTCTCCCACAACTTTGACAGAGAGACGGTCATGCGAAATGCCAAAAAGTTGAAAGGCATCAAGATCTACCTTAATGATGACCTGTGTGCCGCATCACAGGCAATAAAATCTGCACAGATACCACAAATAAAAAAGGCTAGATCAGAAGGGAAACTTGCCTACTTTAAACATACGAAGCTCATCGTGAAGGAACGATACAACACCGAGAGTGTGGCTGGTGCTGTGGGTGCTGTGGGTGGCGTGGATGAGGAGTTGACCAGGATCAGTGGTGTGGGGGTGGGGGGCGCGGGAGTGGGGGGGCGGGAGAGTGATATGTCATCACCCGCACCCCCTCCTGCCGTGTCTCCTGCCACAGGAGCTATAAACCGCTCGCACCCTAAACCAATAAATGGCCGGAAGAACCAGGTAAGATATGGTAGAAGTAAATGGTAGCTTGTAAGTCAGTAATGTAAATGTAGTGTACTTTATTTCTTCACCATGGCTGTAAATAGATACCCTCCATACTATTCCATTAGTGACGATGAACTTATAAGGCTAACAAACAACGACAAAGTACTTCCCAATTATTTATGTATCAATGAGCTTGATAAGATGATATTTAACCCACTTGATCTTGAAAATGAAATAGATTTGTTTTTAGATAGTATGAGAAATGCAACCAACACTTTTTCAATTTATATATACTTAAATGAACTGCATTCAAATTTAAATTAATCTAATGCATTTTCAGTTTTGCGTATGAACATTAGAAGTCTTGCAAATAATCTTCAAATATTTGTTGATCAATGTTTAACAGAAAATAATATATGTGATGTAATGGGTTTTTCGGAGACTAGGCTGGATAATGATTGTATAATATAACAGGGTACAATATGTTCACTCAGAACAGAGACAGGAAAGGTGGAGGTGTATATATGTATGTAGCTAATAGGTATAGCTCGAGTGTTATAAAGGAGTGCAGTATGATGGAACGATTCATTGAATGTGTTAGTGTACAGGTACATAACGGTAAGGAAAATTGCTTCTTTGCATCTGTATATAGACCACCAAAGGGGAACATGCTTGAATTCCTTGAAGCTTTACTGAAAGTATTTGATTTTGCAGCAAGAAAAAAGTACAAAACTATTTATTTATTCAGTGATTGGAACTTAGATTTGTTTAAAATAAATGATCAAAGTGTAGCTGATTTTATAAACTTAATGTATTCACGTGGCTGCTTTCCAAGTACTACTAAACCTATGAGAGTAACTGAAAATAGTGCATCTCTAATCGATCATATCTGGACCACAAATCTTGAAGATAACATAAGTAATTACATAGTGTACACCGACATAACAGATCATTTCGCAGTATACTCCCAGTTTAAAAAAGAAGACCATAAATTTGATGCATATGTAGAAAAAAGACATTACTCTGATGATAACATAGCTAAATTTACTTGAGATATATCACATGAAAATTGGCAACATATCATGGACCTAAATAATGCAAATGAAGCTTTTAATAAATTTCACTGTACATTTAGAGATAAATTTCTAGACTGCTTTCCTCTAAGAAAATCGACTGTAAATAATAAAAACAACAGATGCCCACACATAACTGCAGGATTAAAATATAGTATCAGAGAAAAACACCGATTAGAAAGGCTCGCATCAAAATGGCCTTTGTCTTTTGGAACCAGATATAAAGCTTACAGGAACAAATTAGTAACACTACTTCGAGCTGCAAAAAATAGATATTTTCAGGATAAGCTTAAGAAGGAACAAGGAAACAGCAAGTCCACCTGGAATACAATAAACAGCCTGATGGGACGAAAGCAGATTAATTATTCAAAGGAAATCAAATAAAAAAATTATAATGACCACACTGCTAATATCTTTAATAATCATTTCTTAACTATAGCACAACCAACACAGGAACAACAAAATGTGCAACAAAACTCACACCGACAGTTTCTTAATAAGCCACCAGACTTTTCGTTTTACTTGTATCCTGTAACAAGGGAGGGAGACACTAAATATATAAAAACCTTAAAACCAAATACAGCGTCGGGAAATGATGAAATTCCATCAAAACTACTTCAGGTCACTCCCCATTACATTGGTACCCCACTTACCCACATAATCAATCTATGTTTTCAGCAAGGACGTTTTCCAGACAAACTAAAAAGTGCTAAAGTAATACCTATATTTAAGTCAGGCATTGTAGATGATGAAAATAACTATAGACCTATATCAATTTTACCGTCCTTAAGTAAAGTGTTTGAAAAAGCGATTGTTCACAGACTTATAAGAATTCCTTGAAAAGTTCAACCTATTATCCGAAAATCAATATGGATTCCGTAATAATAAGACCACTGAAAAAACAATAATGAACTTTACAAGTGATGTTTATCAAAATTTGGAAAATAAAAACTTTGTTGCAGGGGTTTTCCTAGACTTGTCCAAAGCATTTGACTCATTAGACCATGATATGCTAATAGAAAAACTAACTTGTGTGGGTATTAGAGGAACACCATTTCAGTTATTTAAGAGCTACTTGAAAAATAGAAAACAAGCCATATATTGTAATGGGAAAGCATCTTTGTTGCAAACTATTGAGAGAGGAGTACCACAGGGATCAATACTGGGCCCATTGTTATTTTTAGTTTATATAAATGATATTTCCAATGCCAGTAATAAATTCAAATATATTCTTTATACAGATGACACCAACCTTCTCTTGCATGATAATAACCTTGACCACCTGCATTCTGTTTTAAATAGTGAACTAGAAAAAAATAACAACTTGGTCTCTATTAATAAATTAAAGCTAAATGTTTCCAAAACTGACAATATCTTATTTCAAAATAGATCTGTAGTACACAATATTGGTCAAGTTAATATGAATGGGTATGAAGTTAAAAGAGTTGCTTGTAAGAAATTTTTGGGAGTAATTATTGATGAAAATTTAAGTTGGAAATATCGTATTCAATCTGTCTGCTCAAAACTGTCCAAGACGTGTGGAATTTTGTATAAAATTTGCCATAACCTAACAAATGAGGCCTTAAAAAGCATATACTATTCCCTGTGTTATCCTTATATTATATATTGTTTGTCCATCTGGGGTTGTACTTGGCCGTCAATTGTAAGGGATGTATTTGTAACTCAGAAAAGACTGATCAGAACTATTACATATAGTGGAAAATATGACTCAACTTCCTTTTTATTCAAGGAGCTAAACTTGCTTAAATTTAATTACTTGATACAATATTTCTGTCTTATTATTATACATTGTGATGTTAATGATAACAGAAAATTATTTAGATTTATTCAACACACCCATGGAACCAGAGGTAACAATATAAATTTGATATGTCCACAGCCGAGAACAACCTTGTACAAATTTTCTATTCACTGTTTTGGCCCAAAATGTTGGAATGCATTACCAGAAGATTTAAAAACAATAACTGGCACAACATTATTTAAAAAGAAACTCAAACAGCATTTATTTACTAGGCAAAATCAAGCAGCTGTTGATTAATAATTAATACATTATTGGTGTATCATTATGCCCAGGTTAAGGTCAGGCTACTGTTTTGCTTTATTACAAAATAAGTATGAGATTGCTATATTGGAGCTTTTGTTAACTATTGCCGTCATACTTTAAATTATGTGAAATGTATATTAAACTGGCTGCCAAGGAGCTCTTGCTCAGCAGGCTAGTGCCTCTGAATATAATGTATATATTTATTTCCTGTATGTATACTAAATATTTGGCAATAAAATCTGTGACTATGACTATGACAATTTAGGGAATGTTCTGTGTCATAACACTATATATTCGTCTGCCATGCTCAACAACCTGTTCCGCATGAAGATCGTATTTACAGCTATGCGTTTGGTAGTTTTCTGAATAAATTCAATCTGATTCCTTCAGATAACCAAATACATAAACAAATGTAATTAAAACCACTAACGTGATATATACTTATAGAACAGTGCTACTACATGTGTATTCATCTGCTACGCTCACAAACTGTACAGAGTGCAAAGTTTGTAATTACCACACAAAGCAAGTAGGTCAAAAAATTTATTTATTAATAATTTATTAATAATCTATGGGCCTTCGTCGCAACAGCGAAACATCATAACTCAAGGACCATGTAACCTAAGACCTCTGTATATATATATATATATATATATATATATATATATATATATATATATATATATATATATATATATATATATATATATATATATATATATATATATATATATATATATATATATATATATATATATATATATATATATATATATATATATATATATATATATATATATATATATACATATATATATATATATATATATATATATATATATATATATATATATATATATATATATATATATATATATATATATATATATATATATATATATATATATATATACAGGCCAGGCACCAAGAAAGCATTTAAGGAGAGTAAAAAGTATTAGCATGAGGGCAAGGCAGAAATTAGAGAACAATAAGCAATAAAAGAATTGACGGGCAGAATGAATAGTGAAAGCAACGAAGAACCAGAAATATGGCAGGATTAGACCCTGAGATGACGATAGATTTGTTTTTAAAAGAAGTAAGGTCATAAGAGTTAATAAGGACAGAAGTATGTAGAGTTCCAGGCTGGAAGAGGTTGGTAGGTTGGCCTTGGCACCAGCCGATTTTTGAAATACTACAAGTGAAGGTATTTATGACTTAACTAAGACTAGCCAAGGCAGCTCCAGGTTATCTCTTCCTTCAAGTGCGGTTCTTTCCCAATGACTACATCTACGCCGAATATTCTGGTGTATTTGTTACAAATCTCTCATGTTCCTTTACATATGACAAATCTCAACACTCCCCATCTCTTTTTCTCTCTGCTTTCCTTTTTTTCATCTCTATTATGCTTCTGGAAGGTTCACAACTTATGTCCCACAGTTCCCGGCATAGAGGGGTGCTAAGAAACTCCAAGTATCTTGATGATTCCACTATTGGCGTGAGGATAGACACACTTGGTGGTAGTAATGGTTCTGCCATTCCCTTGCAACTCCTGATAAATCTACTTCTTTCACTATTCACATGTCTAACATCCGAGCTCTGAGTTCCAATCGTTCATCTGTAGAACAACACTTGGGTATATCCCTCCCTTACATCCTCTTTATTTTTGAAATCTAGCTGTCTAGCTGTACATCCCCTGACCTATTTCAAAACTCTCACTATAACCTGTATTATCGATTCCATTATAGTGATGGGGTCTGTGCCTACTGTAGCACAAACACTACTGTTGCAAGGATTATGGAATCTCCTCACTCTGATGTTCTCTGACTGAAGATCTATCTCTTCACTACCACTATATATCTTTGCTTCTACTAATGTTCTCCTAACTCCACTGAGTTTGTATCCTGCTTTGAATATCTGTCCTCTTGCCATGAGTCCTTGCTATCTTCTCACCCACATGCTGAAGTTCTCTTTATTGAATGCTTTTATATACAACACAGTGAGTGGTTTCATTCTTCTCACACTGATGTGGGAGGAAGTGAGGTCTTTGCTTTCTTTATTACTCACGATCTGGAGCAGATTATCAAACATCCTACTCATGCTTCCAATTGCCACAACCATGCAGCTAATACTCTTGACCTATTCTTTAATTCTAATCCTTCAAGCTATCAACATTCTGTACTTCCAACTCATAGGGACCCTGACCACTCTTTGATCTCAATCTCTTTCATTTTTGCCTCCCCTCCACCAATTCCTCCAACTCAACGCCATCTTTGGCACTGAGGAGGAGGCATACCCAACATAATTTCTGCAACTTTCTCTTTGACTTCAGATGGGATGACTTCTGCTTTCGGACCCGCAATCCTGATCATATACCCTTAAAATTTGCCAAGATCATATCCTTGGGACTAGAGGCATTCTTTCCCTCCTCTATGAAAACCTTTCTACCCCAAATCCTTGGTTTGACTGTACCTGCTCCATGGTTACTCAGGCCAGTGATCGGACATACCAGTCGTATCAAGCCTCTTCTTCTGATTTAACTCGCTCACTTTTATTACAGCTAGGAATCGCTGGGCTGCTCAGATTCGAAATTCTTAAGTATGCTTTTTAAGAGGGAAGTTTAATCATCTTAACTCCTCTCCCGCTTTTGTAACTCAAGCTTTCCCACTCTCATTCTGCCACTCTCTTTGGCTCTCATTTTTATGTCAGCTCTACCATAAACTACTCCAGCACACCTCTTCCTTGTACTTTCCCCTCTCTAACCTTATGGCCTCCCTTACTATTTTTACATGCATAGCCCATAAGGTTCTTTGCTCTCTAAAGACAAACAAGTCATCTGGTTTTGATGGTATCTGTGCAAGGTTCCTTAAGGACCCTACAGATATACTATCTTCTGTGCTTTGACATCTTTTTTGCCTCATTCTCTGAGCCAGTATCTATCATCCAACTTGGAAGCACACTCTAGCTCAGCTTGTCCTTAAGAAGGGTGACCACTATATTCCTTCCAACTACCAACCTATTGCCCAAACCACAGTTATTGCTGAAGTATTTGAAAATGCTTAATTATCACTTCTTGATACATCCAAAATCTAAATCACTTATTTCCATTCAGCAGCACAGCTTCCACAAAGCAAGATCCACTGGTGACCTCATGTCCTATCTCAACACGCTTAGTCCACTAGTGGTCTAGAGGATTAAGCTGTGTTGCTTTAAACTAGAGTTATGTTACAGTTGTGGTAACTGTTACTTAAAAATGTAATTACCATCATGCACATTATTATTATAAGTATTATTATTATTATTATTATTATCATTAATATTATTATCAATAATAACAACAACAACAACAACAACAATAATAATAATAACAATAATAATAATAATAATAATAATAATAATAATAATAATAATAATAATAATAATAATAATAATAATAATAATAATAATAATAATAATAATAATAATAATTTAAATGTGTTATATCTTTCCTCATTCAAAGTATCATCAAGAAAAATATATAGCCTTATCTCTCTCTCTCTCTCTCTCTCTCTCCTCTCTCTCTCTCTCTCTCTCTCTCTCTCTCTCTCTCTCTCTCTCTCTCTCTCTCTCTCTTCTATTCCATATCCCCCCTTCTAAACTATCCTTCCCCTCCCTCTTGATAATAACCTTGACGCCTGCCCATTACTTATTGCTTGGGCAGTTGAAGTGCCAATAATAGTAGATGGCGGCGGCAGGCTTTATAAAAAGACAAATTGTAATGGAATTCGATTGTTTTTCGCTGCGAGACAAGAGCTAGGAAACACACTTGTGGGGAAGGAGGAAGGAGGTGTGAGGAGGGACTGTAGGATGAGAACGAATTAAGGGAGGGAAATGGTGGAGAGTCATAAAGAAATATGATAAAGAAGGGAGGATTAAATATAGGAACGAATAGGATGATTACTGAACCAGATAGGATGAGGACGAATAAGAAAATACAGAGACAAAGAGAGGAGGATAAGGTATAGAGGAAACAGTAAGACGCTGATTCGTCAAGGCAGGAAAGCAGTGGAGGATAAGAAAAATTGAAAAACAATGAAAGAATGACTGAAGAGGGAACCGTTAGATGGGGTGAAATAGGAAGAGAATCTGAGGATATAAAGTAAGGTAGAAAGGAGAGAAGGACAGAGGGATGAACGCGAAGTAACGAATGTACTTTAGGGATAAGAAAAAAAAATAGAAATCAAAATACAAAATGAGGGGACATAGAGGTGACGAATTAAGGGGTGTATTCGAGGGATAAGAAGGGAGACATTGTTTTGCTTTACGGAAGGACAAAGGGTTAAATTTGCATTAGGAGTAATAATAATAATAATAATAATAATAATAATAATAATAATAATAATAATAATAATAATAATAATAATAATAATGTCTATGAATGTTCGGGTGGAAAGATGATATGCCAACGGCGACCGGATTTTTTTTTCTCTCACACACTCCGTAAGTTTCTGGTTTTAATATAGGATTGCAGATTGTCCTACTTTGAGTAATCTTTGCATTTTTGAGCATTTAACGGCAATTTCTTATTTTAAAGAGTTATTCTTTTCCGAATACGTAACTACACTAGCAAAAGGATGATTAAGATGAAAAACCAACATTATCTGTATTTAGAAATGTCTTATGGGGTAATTCTTTGAAACAGTTCAGGAACCACTGCTGAAGACAAGAAGAGAAGAAGAAGAAGACGAAATCCCTTGTTAGAAAATTGAATCTGATGATTTTAATGGGAATGACACAGTGAAAACTAGAGTGTAAAATCTGCCTTGTGGACATTCTAAATTGAGAAGAACTTCAGCCCTTCTTCCCCATTTCCTCCCCCTCCCCATAACACTCCTCTCACGAACATAGAAAAAAGAAAAGAAAAAATAAACGTAAATGCTAGATAAAACCTCATAAAAATGGATGTTTAAAGCGTTGTTTGCTCTTGGACCAAAGGCATAATGAGGAATATTATCTCGGCCAAAAAATCGGAGAGAACGCGTTTGTGGTTATCGAAAATGACAACCACAGATCTTAGAGAGGAGAGACTGGTCTTTGCAACATCAAAATAATCATATCGATAACTAAAATGTCTCTGGCAGACGGTCTTTATATACAACAAATATCAGGGTCCGCATCACTCCCCCCCACCCACTCCTCGGCTGCATCTTCCCCTCCCTTTCCCTTATTTATTCGGAGATTAACATCTGTTGTTGGCTAAACTGTAAATGAAGTTGGAACATCCAGGTTTCTATTATCAACAGTGAGAGAGAACGAGACATGAGTTTCGTGTTTCTAAGAAACAGTAGCCACTGCTAGCATCATTTGAAGAGACAAAGCCTTATAAGGCTATTTCTAGCCAAGCATGACTTGCAGCCATTTGATACTCTGGTGGTGACAATATATTGTCTGATTTTCCGCCAAAGATTTTCATTTTGTACTTGCAGCCAGCCGACTGCAGGTGGTAGATAAAATCGACGTAATTTTTTCTCGATGAGATTTGATTTTGAAAGCCATTTTCACTTACATTAATTTCTGTAAATAGATTATGCCTGTGGCAATTTTTTTTTTCATATATAATGCTGAAAAGGATTAATGATGTTAAAAAAAAGAGTATGACTGAGTAACGAAAATGTGGGGTGGAGCCTTCGTTGTACTTAAAATGTCTTGACGCATATTTTTTCTATGCAATTCTTTTGTTTTAATTTTATGCCATCTTTTCTACCGCTCAAAATGGATATAAAAAAATTCCTTTTTTATTTCCATGAGATAATATTACTTATACCTGTTGCATTTGTATTCATTTATGTTTCAAAATGCTTCGATGAACGTTTTCAACGTTTTTATATAAACGGAAAAGAATGATCATACATGAAAATGTTTTAACAGTGAGTTTTCCTTACTGTACCGACATTCCTTTACAGATGAAAATGATCTTCTTTGAAAGTCCTCCATCGATATTGAACGTTTCTTGACATTCTTTGGATCAAAAAATGACCATTCCTCAATGTGTCCAATCGCAAAGTTAATTCATCCCTCTCCAGTAAATAATATCTAAAATGATCTTTCCCTCAATCATGAAGTTAATCCCTCCTTCGCTAACGAAGATAATCCCTCCCTTATTAGTAAAAATAATCCCAATTGCAGCCAAACGCCCTTCCAGTTATCTACATATGATTGTTTTGTTAACCTAACTTTACCTTTCCTATAATGACCTATAATGAGATGTTGTCTTCATTATGTCAATTTCTCTTTTATTACAGTAGAAAACCGCATTTTTTTCAATATTCTCGGGTGTTCTATTTTGTTATTAGATTCCTCTTTTATGAAAGAAAATCATTCCATCTGTAAATGCTTAAGCTCTTCTAAAACTGCCTTTCTTATGGAATAAAATGGTCATACCTTGAAATGCACAAGCAATTATGTCTTTCTATTATATACGCATACCTTTATTCTAGGAGAAAACGATTGTATATTAAAGCGTTGCGGGGTTATTTCTTTAATGCATATTTATTTTAGTAGAAAAACAAATTGCCGAATACCAAATGCTTTTTTCCAGCAATTTCCTTTCAGACATTTTCCTTGTCTGCTCAAAAGTGACCTTAAAAAGAAAAAAAAAAGTCTTATGATGATTTCTAATTTTATCTTAATTTTTTGCTTATTTATATGTTATTATCTATGTTGTTTTATGTTTATGGCCACTGTATTAATTTCTGGGGTATAGAAACATCTAGTGCCATTATACAAAGGAGCCTCATATCATAGTTCGTCCCTTGTGGAAATAAATAAATAAATAAGAAGAAGAAGTTTCTTGGAAGGCTGCCCTAATGATAATTGCAAGTGTGTCTTTAACTTACAAATATCTATTATCAGGGGGACGCGCAAATGGAAAAGATTTGATTCACCATTATTCAGCTTCTCTCTTCGAAAGACTCTCCGACCGCAATCTATTACCCTGAATCCGGATCTGTAAAATAATGTTGTCATTTATTATCGATCAGAGTTAAACTGCTTCTCCAATATATTTTCAAAAATTTTTCAAAATCGCCAAGA
>JAXCGZ010019649.1:25000-41573 GCA_037179515.1 Halocaridina rubra
TATCTTTAAAAGCTGAACCGATTCTCTATTGTTCTTGAATTTATTCTTATTCGGATACAAAATCATAAGGTAACAGCTTCAGACTTTATATTATTTTTAGGTCTATTTGACTTTCTACATGCATTTTCCGGACATACATCAGGTGTTATTAAGTTAATTTATTTTATTTACTTTAACAAAGATCTCACTTTATTCAAAATGCATATATAATTCTAATATAGGCTACACTAATAATGATCAGATGTCACACAAAAGTCACAATTTTATATGTACAAGTCTGCTGCTATTCAGTTGCACTTGCTAAACATTATTTATGTGACATCCTCGAATCATCAGTATTTTTCCGATAATCTCCATGAGATTTTTAATATCTACGTCACAGATGGCACCAATTTTCATAATGTATTTAATTATATAACTGTAAGATTTGAAGAAAATGCTAATAAATGATATATTCTCTGAAATCTAACCGGGAATAATTGAGAACTATTTATAACTTCAGGTAATACAAGTAAATACAAAAGTTACCCTCACTTTATTGTGGTTTTCTTTAAATAGAACTATTTTCAAAGAAAACGTATACTCTACTTTAGTAGCAAACGAAAACAATTGGTTATATGGATGGAAAGCTTTTATATTCTCTAAAATATAGATGACTTTTATCAAAGACCGGTAATTCTTTGTTTTTGTAATTATATGCTTTTGTAATATATATATATATATATATATATATATATATATATATATATATATATATATATATATATATATATATATATATATATATATATATATATATATATATATATATATATATATATATATATATATATATATATATATATATATATATATATATATATATATATATATATATATATATATATATATATATATATATATATATATATATATATATATATATATATATATATATATATATATATATATACACTGGGTGTAATTACTTAGTTATAAATACAGAACTGTGCTTACGGGATAGAGTCCCAAGCTTGTAACTTCCCGCCTCCTACTCGGTTCTATTTTGTACTTATTTATACTTATCATACTTGTCCTTAAAACTATGGATTGACTTAGCATTAATTACCTGCTCGCTTAGCGAATTCCAGTAATCAAATACAGGATTCGAGAGTTGACTGCCAAATATGTTTTACGACTCATTAGGCGTTTTGATTCTTATCTAAAGTCTGCTGTTGATAATTTTAGAAGAGGTTATTCTAAAAGTTTCCTACTCTTACACTAAAAAAAGTGCTTCCTTAAATCCTGCAAAGAAGCTTTCTTGCGAAGTTTCAAACTATGAGCTCTAGTTCTAGTGCCCGCCATATCAAAATATCGATCCCTATACACTCTGTCATAACCAAGAAGAAATTTAAAAACTGTCACCATATCCCCCTTCAATCTTCTAGCTTTGAGTGATGGTAAGTTAAAATTCCCTCAGCCTCTCATCATAGCTAAGATTGTGTATTTCTGGCACCAGTTTCGTGGCATGTCTTTGAATTTTTTCCTGCTTAACTACGTGCTTTTTCAAGCGTGGGTTCCAAAAGGGGGCTGCATATTCGAGTTTTGCCTCACATAGGTCACATAAATATTTCTGAACATGTCCTTGGCCATGTGCCTGAAGGCTACCTTTACATTTGCTAAGAAGGCATATGCTGCCCTTACTGTGCCATTTATATACATATCTGGAGACAAATCTCCCAATATGTTTACTCCTAGATCTCTCTCTTTCTCTGTCTCTTGAAATTCTACTCTTGCCACCGAGTAGTCAAGCTTGGGTCTGCTTGCACTTGTACCCATTCTCATTACCATACATTTTGAAATATTGAATTTCATTAACCACTTCTCTAACCACTCATGCAGACTATTTAGCCCTTCCTGAAGTTCTCTACCATTGTTATCGTTTATTTGTTTTTTTTTTCATAATCTTTGCATCATCTGCAAACATATTCATGTATGAATTTACAGACTGGTACGTCATTTCCATATGCAAAGAACAAAAGTGGCCCTATATCCTGTGGAACTCCACAACTGACTCTTCTCTATTCAGACACTGACTTTCTAGTCTAACTCTCTGTTCCCTTCCTTCTAAACATGTTTTTATCCATTTCAAGACATTTCCACTTATTCTTGCCATTGCTTGCAGCTTCTTAAAAAGTCTCCTGTGTGGGACAGTGACAAATGCTTTCTGGAAGTCTAGGAATATTCAATCTGCCCAGCCCTCTCTTTCCTTTAGGATTCGGCTTACCTCATCGTAAAATTACAATAAGTTTGTTATTGTTGATCTACCTTCTCTGAAGCCATGTTGTCTCACTGACAAAAAGTTGAAGGATTCCAAGTGAAGAGATATGTTTCCTTAGTAGTATCTCCATAACTTTGCAAACTATACTGGTCAAGGAAACAGGTCTATAGTTTAGACCCGTATCCCACCTTCCCTTTTTAAAGACTGTTATCATGATTGCTAGTTTCTAGCATCTTGGAATCTACCCTGACTTCAGCGATTTTTTAAATATGATACTTAGTGCCGCTGATATTGAATTTGCGCATTTTATAAGTACATAAGGGGATATATCATCAGGACCTGTAGCTTTATAGACATCTAACTCCATCAGCGCTTTGCATACCTCTGCGGCTGAAAGGATGATATTCTCTATTACTGGCCCATGAGTTTCTATCTCTGGAATCTGAGGAGGTGGTGTATTTTCTACTGTAAATACTGACTGAAACGCCTTGTCCAAGTCTTCGCAGGTCTCTTCATCAGTCTCAGTGATGCTTCCATCCGCTCTCTTAAGCTTTGAAACCTGTTCTTTTACCCTCAGTTTTCCTCTGATAAAGCTGTGGAAAAGTTTGGGATTTTCTTTAGCCTTCATGGTAATGTCCCTTTCATAGTCTCTCTCTCTCTCTCTCTCTCTCTCTCTCTCCTCTCTCTCTCTCTCTCTCTCTCTCTCTCTCTCTCTCTCTCTCTCTCTCTCTCTCTCTCTCTCTCTCTCTCTCTCTCTCTCTCTCTCTTCTTTTACTTAGGTAATAATTTCTTGATATTTTATAGGTCTGCCAGGCATTTATGTTTTTTTCCTCCTATAACTTTTCCAGCATTTGTCTCTCCACTTATTAGCACTTTTACACTCATTATCGAACCATTTCTCTCTGGCATGAATTACACCTACTTTGGTGACAGATATGCAGCAATCTGCTATCATCCCATATTTCTCATGAAAAATGTCGTTCTTTTCTTGCACAGATTTGTTGATAAATATGGTCCTCTGGCCAATAACTGGTCCTCTGGCCAATAACTGCAAAAAGTTCATTCATTTTGATGCAATTTACTTTCGGGTAGTTACTCCTCATGTTCTCAGTGCCACTACTCTCAGGCAAAACATCTTCAATGATATACTCCATCAACAAAACACAGTGGTCACTAGAGTGGAGCTATCATCTACATTAGAATTTGTTGCACTCTGAGGTGCAGAATTATAAAAACTAGTTCCAGTTTGTTCACTCTGGTCAGATACAGACACTGCTCTCGGCAGCGAGGATAGTTTCAAGCTGTCTACAGAAACGCTGGATAACTCTCCTGAAACTTATCTTAAAATTAAATATTTATCACTACGCTTAACAGTCTCAAGTGGACCATAGTATGGAACCTCTAACAGACGACGAACACAATCCACGCTAACCCAAACATGTGAACAAGTGTCAAGATCCTTAGAAGCATATATATTTATTCGCCAGAACATGCATGGTGGTAACCAGAGGAACATTCAGAAAAATATAAATATCGCATTTTCCTCACTAATTCTGATATAATTTTAATTTTGTTGGCTCGACCTGGGCTCTTGGGAAGTTATCATGAGTTGTGAACTGAGTAGCATACTGCCAGTTACCAGAGTAAAGGGGGAAACTCCAGACTCTGTAGGAATACATTGCACACCTAAATGCACTATTGGCAAGGAAATAAGCCAAGCATCTTTACAGGCAATCAAAGATACTTTTATACGATGAGTTCTTTCAATCATACCATTAGATTGGGGGTGATATGAAGTAGTCCGTAATCTATGAAATCCAATAATAAAGGAAGCTGCTGAAATAAAGAGGATTCAAATTATGGAACTCCATCTGTAAAAACATACAAAGGCACTCCAAAACGAGAAACCCAACCATTAATGGAAGCAAAATCTACTGTTGCAGCAGACATATCAGGGATTGGTATTGCTTCTAGCCAAACTGTAGTTCTATCTATTCAAGTAAGAACGTACTGCCCTGGTGCTGTAAAAGTTTGTCCTAGAATTTTACTTGGAGGAAGAGGGCGAATTATATCTAAGTTGACAAAGCCAAATCTCCCAAAAGGTGCTGTAAAATTAGTAATAGGTGCATGAGTATGACACTGTACCTTGGATTGTTGGCAAGGTGTACACTCCTTAGTTCAGCTTTTAATATCACTATCCATACTGGGCCAAAAGTACCTAGCCTTGAAGAGGGGTACTGTAGCTTTAATTCCAAGATGAGAAATATTATGTAAAAGTAGGAAAACTTATTAACGACAAGATAAAGGAAGAAATGGTCTTGGATGATGATGTGTTGAGGTGTCGCAGTACAAGTCATGATTTTGTAATTTAAAGGGTTTCAATCAATCTTTCTCATCAAGAATTTTTGCATCATTGGACTGGTTCTCAGCTATGCTAGCTAAATCAAACATATTCTGAGACTGTAGACACAGGCACTGATCTAGTAAGACATCCAGCCTCGACATTGTCAGAATCCTTTATGTGTACTACGTCACATACGTATTCCCTGATTAAGGACCCATAGCGTTGCTGCTTCTCTGATTTTGCTGTATGAGGATATTGAATGCAAAAACTTATGATCTGTAAATAATACAATATTTCGTCCTTCAGTAATGTGTTTAAATTTCAGCACACCTAGATGTGCAGCAAGCAGTTCTTGGTCAAAAGTTGAATAGTATCTCTAAGCTGATGATAGCTTTTTAGAAAATTATTCTACAGGAGCAAGGTTTCCATCCTTGAGTTGATGCAATACAGCTCCAGCAACAACTTGGGAGCAATCAGTCACGCAGTGGAGATTTATTATGGCTAGAAAAATATGCAAGGGTGCAAGCATTGCTAAGTGACTCTTTAGCATTTATAAAAGCATCTTCAGCTTCTGGATTCCATTCAAGTTTTTTGGATTTAAATTGCAATCTTATAAGTTCAGTCTAAGGGTAAACAAGTTTAGCAATATGGGGGATCAGTCCCCTATAAAGATTTTAGCATTCCAATAAACCTATGTGAAGCTGATAAATCTTAGGCTTAGCAAAATTAACAATATCAGACTCATTATGAGGAACTGGTTTTATACCTACTGAAGTTATAGAATATTCTAAATATTCAATCTCTTCTTTGAAAAACATGCATTTTTTTTACAGAGACTATGAGATTGTTCTTATTTAATATGTGAAAGAATTCTTCAATATGCTTCTTGTGATCTTCTTTCTCTGAAAAGATTAAGATATCATCTAAGAATATGAATACAAAATCAAGATCTCTGAATAAGTTATCCATCAGGCGTTGAAATGTAGTAGGGGCATTACCAAGTTCACATGGCATATGCAAATACTCAAATAAGCCAATTGGGGTGATTATGCCTGTCTTATCAACATCTGATGGATTAACTGGAATCTGATGGTAAGTCTTGAGGAGATCAAAGTTACTGAATATATTTTTTTGTACAATTTCAATGATACACTATTAATATGAGGCAACGGATACTTGTCCGGTTTGCATTGCCTAAAGTCATCACAAATCTTCCATTCATCTGGTTCTTGTTTAGAAACTAAATGTATCGATGAAGCCCATGGCGATGTTGAGGACTGTACAATACCCATATCTAACAACTGGTTAAATGTTTCCTTAGCAGCAGCATATTTATCTGGGGACAAAGACGGACATTTAGCAAATGTCAGTGAAGAACTACCTATATCTATTAAATACATTATAATAGTTAGGAGTTTCAACCCTTGAGAGCTTTGCACTATACAATAATAAAGAGAATTTTCGAAATAAATATTGTATGTAGGTGGGTAAAAAGTTGACGTTATTAATGATATGTATAGCTTTGTAAGACACAATATCCCCATTTACAGAACACTTGGTAAGTCTATCTGTGAGTCTTTTACTTTTGCAATCAATTAGCAATTCAAAGTTACAAAGGAAATTGTTACCAAGAAGTGGCTTAGTCACATCTGCAACAATAAATGTCTATTTGAATGATCAGCTTAAATGCAGAATGGTCAGACTCAGAGTTATTTCTTCGTAGTTTGAGATCGGCATACTCATAGCTGTCGAAATGGTGATGGCTGTTGGCCGTTACAAAGTCTGTGGTATATACTGTGGTAAGATGATTGATACTGTAGTATCAGTATCAATAACAAAATTCATATTCCTGCAACCAACTTTGACTACGACCTGTAGAAGTGGCAGAACAGAGATGGTTGCAACACAAACGTTTCCATCTGTCTGCCTTAATAGTTTTTCTGAGTCTAAAGAGCTTGTACTCTCCCTGCTGATGATGATGACCTGGATGCTGGGGTTGGTGCTCTGGAAGACGGTCGTATCTGTAGGTGAGAAGTTTTAATGGGCCACTAACACCAGGGCATACACCATTTAGCATTTGTCCCAATATATGCGTGAGGATGGTATACTTTTGGACATTGATTCTGATGAAAAGGATGCAGCCTTGGGAATATTGGGGTAAAGATGATACAGTCTGTCACTGTTCACTGGCATGATGTTTTACTTTTGACGGCTGCACAACATTGATGGAATTCTCAAAGATGACAAATAATTTGTATGCAAATGACCCAACGCCTGGGGATTCATTTCACCTTTTGATGCTAAAACTGCTGAGAGACTACTTAGAACCGCTTGCAGGAATTCATACCTCACAAGATCAACGGAAATTCCCAATTTCAAGGAGGTTTGTGGATCTCTTCTAAATAAAGTGAGGGTTTGCCACACATTTGCCTATATCGGAATATTAGATTTCCAGATCTTACTCAGCCTGCCCATTGTGTGAAATGCCTTTTCCAGTCTTTCACCAGATTCCAATCCAGGAGAGCCTATTTTGGATTTCATCTCTCTGTGCATACTCTATCCTCAGCATTTTTTATTCTCTCGGGATTAAGTCACAGTTTTCTGTATTCTGGTACATTCTCAACCCAGACTTTGTACATCTTGTAATACTTTACTAATTCAAACAGCATTGCTTGCGTATTTTATTCACCAGCATTTATCATATTTTTCATTTAAACTGTGAATGCCTTTAGCAATCACAGTTTTTCACATTACAAATTGCAATTATCAACTATGCTTACACTAAAAAAATTCTTTTTGCATCCTGCAAAGAAGTTTCCTTTAAAGCTTCACACTATGACTTCTAGCTGTAGAGATAATGTTATCAAAACTTTGATCCCATTTACTCTACTAAAACCGTAGAGCAATTTGTAAACAATAACTATATTCTCCCCCTGAGGGAGGGGGTAAAATGCTAGCTCTGTATCACCTTGCACATCATAAAAGTCGACTAAGTGGAGCAGGGCATGGGACTGGGAATCTCATC
Organism: Halocaridina rubra; assembly: GCA_037179515.1. Lineage (NCBI taxonomy): Eukaryota > Metazoa > Arthropoda > Malacostraca > Decapoda > Atyidae > Halocaridina > Halocaridina rubra. The sequence goes on from JAXCGZ010019649.1 coordinate 32,630, forward strand.
CTCTGTATTTCTTTCTTACTTGTGGCCAAGAAATGTGGGGATATTCTGGCTGGATAGAACCTGCCAGAACCCTAGTCATTGGGCCTCTGAATGTGAGTGGCTGTGGTGTAAGTGAAAGTAAGAGGGAGGTGATAGGGAGTATGTTTGTGGAGAGAAAGATGGATGTGCCTGCACCAAGCGAAAGTAAGTTAAAAGGGCATGTTGAGGTGACATTTGGGAGTGTGGTGGGTAGGGTGTCTGGAATTGAGAGAGAGAGAGAGAGAGAGAGAGAGGAGAGAGAGAGAGAGAGAGAGAGAGAGAGAGAGAGAGAGAGAGAGAGAGAGAGAGAGAGAGAGAGGAAAGTGAGTGACTATGTTGGTAAGTGCAAAGATAAATCAGTGGGTGGTGGAATGGAAGGAAGTATCATCACGAATAATAGTGGTTAAAATAAGACTGGAATGCGAGGCTTGGGCGTTTGTGAGTGCATATGTGCCTGGCAATAAAAGAAGTGAGACGAAAGAAGAGATTTTGGATGAAATTGAATGAGCGTGTGGAAGACTTGGGAACGAATGTGAATGTAGTGTTGATGGGATATTTGAATGTTAGAATGAGGAGTGACCCAGTGGATGGTGTAATTGGAAATATGAAGTACCTGCTAGGAATGAGAGTGGAGAGAATTTGATAGAAATGTTCATTGAGAGAGATATGTTGACTGTCAATACTGTATTTAATAAGAAGGATGTGTACAACTATACGTGGGTTAGAGTATATAATGGAAGTGTAGTGGACAGAGGATTAATAGATTATGTTGTGGTGGACAGGAGAATGATTGGAAGAGTATTGGATATGAATGTACTGAGAGGAGATAGTGGTAGAATATCTGATCATTATTTAGTGGGAAGTAGAGTGAGAATAGGAGAAAAGAACAGAAAGAGGAGAAGCAAGGGAAGAAGAGAGGTGTTGATAGTCAGTGAATTGAATAAGAAAGAGTAGAGAGGTGCTAAAAGTCAGTGAACTGAATAAGAAAGAGAAAGACTGTGAGCATCAGACTAGTCTGAGGAATGTGTGGAATGTAGTGAAAGAGAAAATGGAGGAGGAAATGGAAGAGGAATGGAGTTGTTTCAAGGAAAAAGTTATGAATGTGAGAGGCAATGTGTGGAAGGAGCCTGATAGGTGAAAGTAAGAGGAATGGTAGTTAATAGTAGAATGATGAGGTGAGTGCAGTAGTGGCTGAAAAGAAGCAGGGTGTTGAGGTATGGTTGCAGATAGGTAATGGAGAGGTATATGAAAGGCATAATGCAAAGAGGAGGTTAAAGCACATGGTGAGCGAGTCAAAGAGAGCAGAGGATGAAAGAGGGGTTAGGAGCTTGTCTGAGAATTTTGTGAGAAGTAGAAATATGTTTTGGAAGGAAGTGAAAATAGTGAGGGAAGGTGAGTTTGGTAATTAGAAAAGGGTGAAAAGAGCAGATGGGCAATTGCTAGTAGACGAAATAAAAGGTGAGAGAGAGATGGGCTGAGTATTTCATGGAACTTCTAAATGAGGAAGATGATAGAAAGGGAGATGCAGTTACTGTGGAAAATGAATAGAGAATAGCAATGATAATTTATGAGAACGATAGAGAAATAACCAAAATGGAGGTGCATTTGGCACTGAGAGCAATGAAAGCTTGTAAAGGACCAAGGATAGATGGATGCCATATTGAATGCCTATCAAAAGGTGCAGAATGGATGGTTTGGATGTTGAATATAAGCTTTAGGAAACAGAGGGTCCCAATTGATTGGAGTAGTGCATGTGTAGTTCTACTTTATATAGGGAAAGGAGATAAGTATGAATGTAGCAGCTTTAGAGGAATTACTTTGTTGAGTTTAGTTGGTAATGTATGTGGAAGGAGGTTAATGAGAGAATGAGGAAAAGTACTGAGGAATTGATTGGAGAACAGTGTGGGTTCAGAAGAGGAAGATAATATGTGGATCAAGCATTTGTGGTAAGAAGGTGTGTGAGGAGTTTTTAGAGAAAGGTAGGGACACTTTTAGGGCTTTTATAGATTTAGAGAAAGCATATGGCAGGCGTTGTGGAGTGTGTTGCGACTGTATGGAATAACTGGAAATTTGCTGGATGCAGTGATGAGAATTACATGAATAGTGTGAGAGTTGGGAAGTTGAGGTGAATGTAGGGCTATGCCAAGATTGCATAACATCACTATGGTTGTTTAATATGTATATGGATGGAGTGGTAAGGGTAGTAAATAAAAGAGTATTAGACAGAAGCTTGGAATAAGTGAGTGAGTATTAAAGGTTATAGAAATTGAATAAATTGCCATCAGCAGATGACGCAGCACTGGTGGCTGATATTAAGAATGAACTGCATCATTTGGAGAATGAGTTTGGTTGGGTGTGTGAAAGAAGGAAGTTACTGATGAATACTGGTAAGAGTAAAATCATGAAATATACATGGAGTGTTAATGTTGGCAGACTGAATGTAGAAGTAAATGGGGAGTTGCTTGAAGAATTTAAGTTTTAAGTATCTGGTGTTGCACGTGGCAAGGAATTGATGAGTGGATGCAGAGGTAAGTCAAAGAGTGAAGAAACCGAGTAGATGTCTAGTCGGTTGAAAATCATGATGAGAAGTAGGTATATAGGAGTGAATGCAAAGAGAAGGATATTTGAAGGAGTGATTGTACCAAAAGCTCTTTTTTGCTGACATCATTGTATGGAGCAGAGACTTGGAACACAAGAGAAAATGAAAAGAAAAAGTTGAATGTATTGGAGATGAGGTGTTTGAGAAATATGATTGGTGTATCTAGAACAGATAGAGAAAGATATGAGGATATCAGGCAGAGAGGGGCATTGAAAGAAAGCTGTTACATATGTTAGATCAGAGAGTATTGTTTTAGTTTGGACACATGGAAACGATGAGTGATGAATGAATAGCAAAGAGAGAGTGGAATGCAGAAGTAAATGGAGTTAGGTCGAGAGGCAGACCCAGAATGAGATGGATAGATGACGTAAACAAGGGCATTGGATGTACATGGAATGTTAGTGGAGCAGGGAAGAGAGTGTGCAATAGGTAGGAATAAGTGGAAGAAAACTGTGTATGTATAACACGGGCCAAAGGGATTTCTTGCAACTGCCAGATTGGCATCTGTGATGGACAGGTGTGACTGGAGTTGCCTAACTGTAGAACATCCTTGCCTGCTTACCTTATGGGTGACCCAAGCAGGGTGGTAGGGGTAATTGTGGCAACCCTTTATCCCCAAGGAGTTTAGAGGAGTAGTTGAGGTATGTATGGATCATGGTGAATGCGTGATTTTTTTTTGGCTCGGCCGCCCCCCTTACAAGGGGGAATGAGGCAATTTACATGCATTTATGTAACTATTTGCTTCCTCTTTCTTTAGGCCTCAAGTGGAAGTAAGTCTAGGGCCTTCACCTTCTTCTCTCCTACTTTGTTACCAGCTCAGCAGCATGTCTTGAACTCTTTCCAGATTGTTCATTTTTTCTTCGGAATCCAGAAGTATGTTTCGTGTTTAAACTCATACCTCACATGACTCTAGTAAATATTTATTAACATTTTTTGTATACATTTTCTGAAGGCCACCCTTATGTAAGCTTAGTTAGCATATGCTGCCTCTACTATACCATGTATATGTATTTCTGGAGACAACTTTGCCAATACATCATTGTCCAGGTCTCTCTCACTCTGAGATTCTTAAAGTTCCTCTCTTGCCATTGAATAGATAAACACGGGTCTTATCGCACTCTCGCCTATTCTTATAACTTTACATTAGAAGTTTTGATTCTAATTTACCACTTATTTGTCCAATCGTATAGATTATTAAAGTTTTCCTATAGTACCTTAACACTATTTTTGTGTTTTTTTTACTATGTTGTGGCTTTAGGAAACATATTAAAAAGCTTTTACAAACGTTACCATATTATTTACATATGTAAGAAATGAGCCTTAAGCCGCTCTCTGTGAATCTCTACTGCTAACCCTCCTTCAGCCATTTTTATTTTTCATTCTTTGATGTTCTCCCTTGAGGGTGAGCGGATCTTCCCTTGTGGCCCACAGGTGGGGTAAGATTTTGTTGATTGTAGGTGGTCTTCACTCTTGCGGGCGAATGGGCTTTCCTATTTGGTGAGGAGGTGGGGTGAAATCTTGTTATTGTTGGTGGTATTCACTCTTGAGGGTGATCGGACTTTTCTATTTTGGCCCGCAGGTGAGGTTGTGCAAAACTGTAAAGATAATGGAAAGCATAAGTGTTCAGTTGAGGTCCTTCAGCCAGACACTGCAATTACATATTCTGACTCTCTGCACATTCCATCTAGGTTAGCTTTTTATCCATAGCAAGAAATTTATACCCATCCTGGCCATTATTTCCATCTTCTTAATGAGTCTTCCATATGGGATGGTATGAAGCGCCTATTGAAAACTTAGAGATTACAATCTGCTTTGTCCGCTCTTTCTTGTTAGATGAAACTTTCTTAAGCATAGAACTCCAGCAAGTTCGTCATTGTAGAACCTCCTTATCAGCACTCATGTTGCTCCACTGAATTATAGCTAAAAGACTCTAAATGAACAAAAATGTGTTTTCTTATTAGCTTCTTCTTAACATTTAAACTCTCCTAGACAGTAAAAGTTACCTATACTTTTAGACATTGCGGCCAATAGAAGATCGCCTTCTTTTCAAGCTTAATCTTTGATATCAAGATATTGATCGTTTTGCAACTCATTTGGATATTAAATGAAAATAAGTTTCATTATTATAGAATGGGAGGAAAGGAGTTTTCTCTTTTGTAAAATACAGAGGCCATCTTCTTTCGAAATAGATCACAACGCCATTAAAATCATGAGTACCAGATAAATTGTCTCCAGCATACAATATGATCCAGGTGAGTGTTAATGTATCATGGGATTTTCATCCCACTTTTTTATACCAATTATTGTGGTGATTTTCTCTCTTGGTAGCGTGGTTGGTGATAACAGATAAGCATCTTCTTTATATGTGTTTTTTTTCTAGATTAACAATTAATTTCTCAGAGCTCCAATTCCTACAGTTCCTGTCACGAACAATTCCGGATTCCCGCCACCAAGGGGGAGACTGTTAAGCTGTGGACGTGACGTCTGCCCCTGACAAGATCAGATCTCTTACTGATTCTCTGTAGCTACTCATGGCGGTTGGTGGGTATCGAGCGTGTCACTGCCATCTGGCACTTATAGGCATCTTTAATATACCTTACGACAAAACCAGTGTTTCATGGGAGGTGATATCCCTAAATGTCTTATAATCGTATATGAAAAAATTACTACGATAGTGGTACATTACTGATTTGATATGGACAGTTTCTGTTTTCGTTTTTCATTGGCTTGGATGACTCACATGTATGAATTAATTTAGCGACGTATTTTTGTAAGATAATTTTCCTTTTTTTTTACCTCAAAAATAGTATATTAATAACTTTATGAGTTAAGAGACAGGAATCGTAGATGTATCAAAATATAAGGCAAAATCAAAGTAAGTAGTAGTCAGTCTCTTAACGATTTGGCAACTGAGAATGAGAATGGTCATTTCAAGTATCAGATAAGTCACTTAACAGTGGTTAGAAAGGCATTGACCAGTGCTCTCTCTCTCTCTCTCTCTCTCTCTCTCTCCTCTCTCTCTCTCTCTCTCTCTCTCTCTCTCTCTCTCTCTCTCTCTCTCTCTCATGCTAAATTTGCTTTATTCTTTACAAATTCAGTTTCTTTAATTATAGTTATGTATATTTTCACTTCTTTTTCTTTGAATACTCATTTTTGTTCTTTATTTGATTGCCTGTTATTTATGTATTGACTTGTTTGTACTGTATTATTCAATTTTTGCTTCTGTGATACCAGGATTTTCAGTTGGGACTACACACCTGACTCATCTTATATACTTATGTTTTTTGGTTTGTCAATGACGACTCTGTGCACAGTGTGACTGTGTTCGGTCTGTTTTGCACTTAAGTAGCCTTAAATAATGCAAAATAATGCAAAGAACTGTACCTTTGTTAGCCCTGCAATAGCAAAGTTGCTTTCAAGAGTGGCAAATCTTAATTTTACTCGCTATCCACTGCGATCATATCATTAGAGGACAAAGGAAGTGACTGTGTGCAGCCCTTGATCTTTAACATGCTCCTCCTACAATCAGCTGACATATACATGCAGTTCAAGTATTTATGATAGAAAAAACATTTCAGCATACCAAACACACGGTTCCTGCAGAGGAACCTAACCTTACCTAGCTTAACCTAGGTTAGGCTAGGTTAGATGAGATTAGGTTAGGTTAGGTTAGGTTAGGTTAGGTTCCTCTGCAGGAACCGTGTGTTTAATATGCTGAAATGTTTTTTCATTCATAAATACTTGAACTGCATGTATATGTCAGCTGATTGTGGACGGAGCATGTTAGAGATCAAAAGCTGTACCAATCGCTTCCGAGGATAACCCTATTTGAAGGCGTGTTTATTATAAATTTTCATTATACTATGCTTTAGCTCAAAAAGAAAGAAATTCTTTTTACTGTGAACGCTTTCAGGCGTGTAATATCATGAGGTACTTTGGAATGACATAACGCCCCGTAACAGTTTCTTTACATGTTATTATCATTTCAAGAAAATAATGCATGTTTTTGCTCTGTGTGTTTTTTTTTTTTTTTTTTTGCAAAGACAGTCAGTTATCAATTCTACTAATGATTGTAACTTGTATAAATGATGACAAATCCTCTTTTTCAATATATTAGTTGTTAGAAGTTAAGTAATTTCTGTATTTGTATTTTCAATGCAAAAATGTATTGGTAGCTAATAGACTTTAAAGTTTAAAAGGTAGTACTCCTGGCAATTTGTGTGTTAATGATATACAGGGCACTAAGCTGACTTGTGTCTTTTTTTTATCTCTCTTTAAAAATTTTTGTTTTCTATGTTCCTAAATTCAGTCGATTTGTCATGACTTTTCTTTTGTTGTTGCTCATACATAGGAATGGTGATTGTTATGACGCTATCGAATAATTTGTGTATCTTTTTCTTTAGCTTTTCCCACTATCATATGGGGTCGTTAAGCTTGACTGTCCTCCTCTTCTCATTTTTGTTGAATACCTCTTCTTCTTCTAATCTAAACTACTCCAGCAAATCTTCATTTGTATAATATATCCACCTCTTTTTTGGTCTTCCGGTGTCCCTATAACCCTGTACCTTTGCTGAGCCTATACAAATGTGGGAGATTTGCGTTTGGAAGGCAAATGACCGTGGAATTTGGCTAAAACCGGTAACATAACAAAACTGCAACTTTATTATATACAGAATCATTCATTCCGTTTCACCGAATCCAGACTATTTACACTTTTTAAGCCAATTCCTAGGATCCTCCGAAAACATGAAATATGTGTCTATGCTTCATGTTCATAGAGAAAATGCTGACGTAGTAACTGCAGAGTTCAATAATAATTCTTTAAGCAAAAGCCGCATTGATATTGTTTGCTAGATATTATATTTGTTGCTAATTCCCTTGTCTCCATCAGTAAGTTTTTTGAGTTTGTAACTGCTCGACGTGACAACGCTCAGTGGTTCTCAAAGTGTTGTTAGTAGTAGTAGTAGTAGTAGTAGTAGTAGTAGTAGTAGTAGTAGTAGTAGTAGTAGTAGTAGTAGTAGTAGTAGTAGTAGTAGTAGTAGTAGGAAATGAAAAAGAAGACCTTCTTCCTCTTCCTTTTGACATCTTGATAAACTCGACAGCAGAACCTCACATGAAATTGTTAACTGACCCATATATTTCTTACATCGTCTGTAGGGCTGTGTCTGTTAAGGATGTAGGGTTTCTTTCTGTAAAATTTCATATGACAATCTAACATGTTTGGCATGGTGGGCGCAGTGGGCGACGTGAAAAACCGCCAGATTGCGGCCTTGATAGGAGACGTGGTGTGGCCGTATACTGTAAGTTCTCAATCTGAGGTTCACTCAAGTGTCAGTTCGATGTTTGCTTTGCATAATGAGAGGAACACTTCTTTGTCAAATTATTCTCTCTCTCTCTCTCTCTCTCTCTCTCTCTCTCTATATATATATATATATATATATATATATATATATATATATATATATATATATATATATATATATATATATATATATATATATATATATATATATATATATATATATATATATATATATATTTCTCTCTCCCTGTGTATTTGCCCTATCTATTTTTCTATCTTATCTCTGTTTTCGACTATCTTCTCTTTTATAGTGTAACAGTAATGTATATTAAAAACTGTTGAGAAAAAAAATCTCCGTCATGTGTGTTTTAACCAAAAGTATATATATATATATATATATATATATATATATATATATATATATATATATATATATATATATATATATATATATATATATATAATGAAATGAGATTCACTGTGATGCAACAAATGGGCCGTCTAGCAAAGGATCAAGTTGGGAAGTTATATAATCTTGGTTTTGCGTTACTTATATTAGGGCTCTACCAGCGTCCATATTGACAAACATATGAACGGCTTAAGAGACAATGATAATTATTTTCTTCTGCGACAATAGGACACTGACCTTCAAAGATTCTCCCAAGAGTTTTCCACCGCAAGTACTCTAGCCTGATCATGCATATAATATTAATCTCTCTTCACTCGCTCATCACCTTTTTAGCCAATTTAACTATAATATTTTAAGTACACTCAAAGCTATAATATATATATATATATATATATATATATATATATATATATATATATATATATATATATATATATATATATATATATATATATATATATATATGCATATATATATATATATATATATATATATATATATATATATATATATATATATATATATATATATATATATATATATATATATATATATATATATATATATATATATATATATATATATATATATATATATATATATATATATATATATA
>JAXCGZ010019650.1:0-2500 GCA_037179515.1 Halocaridina rubra
TAGGAGGAAATACCCTACGTCAGTGGTGACACTCGGTGGGATAACAAATCCCCTACGTCAAGGTTATGGGGAGCGCAGGAATCTGGGCATGAGGAAGAAGACTGCTGTGTAAAATATTGGGAAGTCTTATTGAAACACTTTCTGATGTTTGCCTGATTTGAGTTGTTTTCTATGGTTATTCAGGTTGGTTTTTCTTATTAATAGTGGACTCCACTGAGTAGTGCTTTGTATCTTTTATTTATGAACCCAGCGTCAGGGTGAGTAGTGAAGCTTCTGTCCGTTCATTTTTTTTTATTATACAGTATATATGTATGTATGTATGTATGTATGTATGTATGTATGTATGTATGTATGTATGTATGTATGTGATTACCTAATTGATTACCTAATTGTGTTTACGGGAAAGAGCCCAAAGCTCGTATCTTCCCGTCTCCTCATCGGTTCCATTTTATGCTTAGTGATACTTATCATACCTGTCCTTAAAACTATGGATTGAGATAGCATTAACTACCTCCTCGCTTAGCCAATTCCAATTATCAACTACTCTTACACTGAAAAAGTATTTCCTTACATCCTGCAAAGAAGTTTTCTTACGAAGCTTCAAACTATGACCTCTAGTTCTAGAGCCAGCCATATCAAAATATCGATCCCTATCCACTCTATCATAACCATGAAGGAATTTAAAGACTGTCACCATATCCCCCCTCACTCTTCTAGCTGGCTAGTACAGTGGTAACGCGCTGGCTTCGCATTCACGAGGTCGAAAGATCGGTCCCCGTCCAAGACCGAGAGTTTAAGCTGTTTACTGGCAGGAACTGCTGTGGTTGGACATCACAGTGGGGGGTTGGGGCTTGCCCTGGCTGACGAATACCCATTGTAATGAAATGGAAATAAAGTTTAAAAAAAAAAAAAAAAAAAAAAAAAAATATTAAGTCTAATTCCCTCAGCCTCTCATCATAACTCAGATTGCGTATTTCTGGCACCAGTTTCGTGGCATGTCTTTGAACTTTTTCAAGCTTAGCTATGTGCTTTTTCAAGTGCGGATTCCAAAAGGGGGCTGCATATTCGAGTTTTGGCCTCACATAGGTTACATAAATATTTCTGAACATTTCCTTGTCCATGTGCATGAAGGCTACCCTTACATTTGATAAGAATGCATATGCTGCCCTTACTATGCCATTTATATGTATTTCTGGAGACAAATCTGCCAGTATGTTTACTCCTAGATCTCTCTCATTTTCTGTCTTTTGAAGTTGTACTCCAGCCACCGAGTAGTCAAGCTTGGGTCTTCTTGCACTAGTACCCATTCTCATTACCTTACATTTTGAAGTATTGAATTTCATTAGCCACTTTTCTGACCACTCATGCAGATTATTTAGATCCTCCTGAAGTTCTCTACCATTATTCTCGTTTTTTACTTTCTTCACAATCTTTGCATCATCTGCAAACATATTCATGAATGAATTTACAGACTCTGGTAGGTCATTTACATATACAAGGAACAAAAGTGGCCCTAAAACTGAACCCTGTGGAACTCCACTACTAACTCTTCTCCATTCAGACACTGAGTGTCTTACTCTAACCCTCTGTTCCCTTCCTTCTAAGTAAGTTTTTATCCATTCCAAAACATTTCCACCTATTCTAGCCATTGATTGCAGCTTCCTAATAACTCTCCCATGTGGAACAGTGTCAAACGCTTTCTGGAAGTCTAGGAATATGCAATCTGCCCAGCCCTCTCTTTCCTGTAAGATTTGGCTTACCTCATCATAAAATTCTAATAAGTTTGTTACTGTTGATCTACCTTCTCTGAAGCCATGTTGCCTCACTGACAAAAAGTTGAAGGATTCCAAGTGAAGAGAGATATGTTTCCTTAGTAGTTTCTCCATAACTTTGCAAACTATGCTGGTCAAGGAAACTGGTCTATAGTTCAGAGCCGTATCCCTCCTTCCCTTTTTGAAGATAGGTATCACATTTGCTTGTTTCCAGCATCTTGGAATCTCCCCCGACTCCAGTGACTCCTTAAATATGATACTTAGTGCCACTGATATTGTGTTTGCGCATTTTTTAAGCATATGAAGGGATATGTCATCAGGACCTGTAGCTTTATGAACATCTAAATCCATCAGCGCTTTGCATACCTCTGTGGCTGTAAGGTTGATGTTCTCTAATACCGGCCCTTGAGCTTCTATCACTGCAATCTGAGGGGGTGGGGTATTTTCTACTGTAAATACTGACTGAAACTCCTTGTTCAATTCTTTGCAGATCTCTTCATCCGTCTCAGTGATGCTTCCATCCGCTCTCTTTAGCCTTAAAACCTGTTCCTTTACCTTCAGTTTTCCTCTGATAAAGCTGTGGAAAAGCTTGGGATTTTCTTTAGCCTTCCTGGTGATGTCCCTCTCATAGTCTCTCTCTGCCTCTCTCCTTTTACTTAGGTAGTCATTTCTTGCTCTTTTGTAGGTTTGCCAGGCATTTATGTTTTTTCTCCTCCTATACCTTTTCC
>JAXCGZ010019650.1:7500-41544 GCA_037179515.1 Halocaridina rubra
TGTTTCTACAGGTGCTATACAACTGGCCAATAGCATAGGTGTGCATCTTAAGGCAGTGTGAATTAAGACCGATATCTTTAACATTAAGTGAATGACTTAGATAGTTTTGCTTTTGTTAGAATTAATACCCTTAAGTGGCATTGCTTTAGACTGGAACGTGAGTCGAAAATATGATCCTTCGGAAACTGAGACCACAATGGAAGTTAGTAGCCGTGATATGGGCTGCTTTCGCAGTCATTTCAATAACGACCCCGAATACAGAGAAGAAAATCATATTGAGAAGACTTAAGGGAATAGTTTTTTCAAGTTCTATAGAACCAGATGTAAACGAACAGGATAAATTGGACATATTGGAGAAGAAAGCAACGGCCGTGAGCTCAAAATATTCCTTTCCTTTGGGTCGTGATTTCCAACTTAAGGGAACATTACCTCCCTTTAATGTTAAAAAAAATAAACTTATCCTTTTTTGGACTCCTTGGTACCTAGGAAACAAATGGCAGGACAGGTGAGTATCCTTTCCAACGATCATTATCATTACAGTTTCTTCTTCTTGTACTCCACCTGACGTCCTCTGCAACTAATTATTTTATAACATACATACATACATACATACATACAAATAAATGCATATAAATGGCATAGTAAGGGCAGCATATGCTTTCTTAGCAAATGTAAGGGTAGCCTTCAGGCACATGGACAAGGAAATGTTTAGAAATATTTATGTAACCTATGTGAGGCCAAAACTTGAATATGCAGCCCCCTTTTGGAGTCCGCACTTGAAAAAGCACGTAGCTAAGCTGGAAAAAGTTCAGAGACATGACACGAAACTGGTGCCAGTAATACGTAATTTCGGGTAAGATGAGAGGCTGAGGGCTGAAGCTAGAAGATTGAGGGGGGCTATGGTGACTGTTTTCAAATTCCTTCTTGATTATGACAGAGTGGATAGGTATCGATATTTTGATATGGCTTGCACTAGAACTAGAGGTTATTGTTTGAAGCTTCGTAAGAAAACGTCTTTGCAGGATGTAAGGAAGTACTTTTTTAGTGTAAGAGCAGTTGATAATTGGAATTAGCTAATTGAGGAGGTAGTTAATGCTAACACAATCCATAGTTTTCAGGACAAGTATTATAAGTATCACTAAGTACAAAATGGAACCGACCAGGAGACGGGAGGTTACTAGCTTAGAGCTCTTTCCTGAAAGCACAATTAGGTAATTACAATTAGGTAATTACATACATACATACATACATACATACCTACATACATACATACATACATATCTCAATCCATAGTTTTAAGGACAGGTATGATAAGTATCAATAAGTACAAAATGGAACCGATCAGGAGACGGGAAGATACGAGTTTTGGGCTCTTTCCCGTAAACACAATTAGGTAATCATATACATACATACATACATACATACATACATACATACATACATACATACATACATACATACATACATACAGACAGACAGACAGACAGACAGACAGACATACAGAGATTCCACGATGCTGGAAACAAGCGGATGTGGTACCTATCTTCAAAAAGAGAAGGAGGGATACAGCTCTAAACTATAGACCTATTTCCTTGACCAGCATAGTTTGCAAAGTTATAAACACACTACTAAGAATGCACATTTCTATTTTCTTGGAATCTCTCAACTTTTTTGTCAGTGAGACAACATGGCTTCAGAGAAGGTTGATCAACGGCAACAAGCTTCTTAGAATTTTATGTTGAGATAAGAAGAATCTTACAGGAAAGAGAGGGCTGGACATATTACATATTTCTAGACTTCCAGAAGGCATTTGACACTGTCCCACACGTGAGACTTATTGAGAATCTGCAAGTTATGGCGAGAAAGGTAGAAATGTCTTGGAATGGATAAAAACAACTTAAAAGGAAGGGTACAGTGGGTTAAAAGGAAGGGAACAGTGGGTTAGAGTAAGACACCCAGTGTCTGAATGGAAAAGGGTTAGTAGTGGAGTTCCACAAGGTTCAGTTTTAGAGCCACTTTTGTTCCTTGTATATGTCAGAGACCTACCAGAGTCTGCAAATTCATTCATGAATATGTGTGCAGATGATGCAAAGATTGTGAAGAAAGTAAGAAACGAGAACAATGGTAGAGAACTTCAGGAAGATCTAAATAGTCTGCATGAGTGGTCAGAGAAGTGGCTAATGAAATTCAGTACTTCAAAATGTAAGGTATTGAGAATGGGTACTAGTGCAAGAAGGCCCAAGCTTGACTACTTGGTGGCTGGAGTAGAACTTCAAGAGACAGAGAATGAGAGAGATCTAGGAGTAAACATACTTGCCGATTTGTCTCCAGAAAAGAATATAAATGGCATAATAAGGGCAGCATATGCATTCTTATCAAATGTACGGGTAGCCTTCAGGCACATGGACAAGGAAATGTTCAAAAATATTTATGTAACCTATGTGAGGCCAAAACTTGAATATGAAGCCCCCTTTTGGAATCCGCACTTAAAAAGGCATGTAGCTTAGCTGGAAAAAGTTCAAAGACATGCCACGAAACTGGTGCCAGAAATTTGCAAGCTCAGTTATGACGAGAGGCCGAGGGAAGTAGACTTGCTACCACTCGAAGCTAGAAAATTGAGGGGGAATATGGTGACAGTCTTTAAATTCCTTCATGGTTATGATAGAGTGGATAGGGATCGATATTTTGATATGGCAGGCTCTAGAACTAAAGGTCATAGTCTGAAGCTTCGTAAGAAAACTTCTTTGCAGGATATAAGGAAACACTTTTTTAGTGTAAGAGTAGTTGATAATTGGAATTGGCTAAGCGAAGAGGTAGTTAATGCTATCTCAATCAATAGTTTTAAGGACAGGTATGATAAGTATCACTAAGTATAAAATGGAACCGATGAGGAGACGGGAAGATACGAGCTTTGGGCTCTTTCCCGTAAACACAATTAGGTAATCACACACACACACACACACACACACACACACACACACACACACACACACACACACACACACACACACACACACACACACATACACATATCTTCAGGAGACGGGAAGATACGAGCTTTGGGCTCTTTCCCGTAAACACAATTAGGTAATCACAATTAGGTAATCACACTTATCAAATGTAAGGGTAGCCTTCAGGCACATGGACAAGGAAATGCTCAGAAATATTTATGTAACCTATGTGAGGCCAAAACTGGAATATGAAGCCCCCTTTTGGAATCCGCACTTGAAAAAGCACATAGCTAAGCTTGAAAAGTTCAAAGACATGCCACGAAACTGGTGCCAGAAATACGCAATCTCAGTTATGATGAGAGGCTGAGGGAATTAGACTTACCATCACTCGAAGCTAGAAGAGTGAGGGGGAATATGGTGACAGTCTTTAAATTCCTTCATGGTTATGATAGAGTGGATAGGGATCGATATTTTGATATGGGTGGCTCTAGAACTAAAGGTCATAGTCTGAAGCTTCGTAAGAAAACTTCTTTGCAGGATGTAAGGAAACACTTTTTTAGTGTAAGAGTAGTTGATAATTGGAATTGGCTAAGCGAGGAGGTAGTTAATGCTATCTCAATCAATAGTTTTAAGGACAGGTATGATAAGTATCACTAAGTCTAAAATGGAACCGATCGGGAGACGGGAAGATACGAGCTTTGGGCTCTTTCCCGTAAACACAATTAGGTAATCACACACACACACACACACACACACACACACACACACACACACACACACACACACACATATATATATATATATATATATATATATATATATATATATATATATATATATATATATATATATATATATATATATATATATATATATGAAATTTTAGCGAATAAAGAAACGAGCAATTAAGAATAATCTTCATGTATGTGTGAATAAAATATATGCCTTGGGCTAACCTTAGCCCATGAGTTAAGAGTAACTTTTTTAACTTTTTATTATTTTTCTTATAATATTAATTAGGTCATTCGTAGTCACCGTGGCAAAATGGTAGCGTCCGCGACTCTGAGGCGGCAAGTCGAGGGTCCACGCCTCGTCACGGACTGAGGTTAGTAAGGGCATACACTCAGGGTAACGATTACATCTGCCAAAACAAGTCCTTCGCAAGAAGGTAACCGTCCTAGCCCTAAGTAGAAAAGGGAGTTCGTGACGTAAAACCGAAAACCAAATTAATTACGTCATTCAGTATCTCATATGGTAGAAACATGTGTGTAGAATGTAATATATATATATATATATATATATATATATATATATATATATATATATATATATATATATATATATATATATATATATATATATATATATATATATATATATAATAAGCAAGCAATAGGTACTATTGAGGTGTAAAGAATAAAAAAAAAAAATAGATTCCTATTGAACTAAGCTATGAAAAAAATCAATGGAAATTATTAAGATTTTATCTGACTTATAAAATCATATTTAAGTAAATAAAAAAAAACAGTAAAGGTAGTTGGAGAGAGAGAGAGAGAGAGAGAGAGAGAGAGAGAGAGAGAGAGAGAGAGAGAGAGAGAGAGAGAGAGAGAGAGAGAGAGAGAGAGAGAGAGAGAGAGAACTTCGGAATGAAAATCTGCCATAGGTAACTTGTGCAAAGTGTAACTTGTGGGGGGGGGGGAAGAAGAAGAAGAAATATGTGTGTGATTACCTAATTGTGATTACCTAATTGTGTTTACGGGAAAGAGCCCAAAGCTCGTATCTTCCCGTCTCCTGATCGGTTCCATTTTATACTTAGTGATACTTATCATACCTGTCCTGAAAACTATGGATTGAGATAGCATTAACTACCTCCTCGCTTAGCCAATTCCAATTATCAACTACTCTTACACTGAAAAAGTATTTCCTTACATCCTGCAAAGAAGTTTTCTTACCAAGCTTCAAACTATGACCTCTAGTTCTAGAGCCAGCCATATCGAAATATCGATCCCTATCCACTCTATCATAACCATGAAGGAATTTAAAGACTGTCACCATATCCCCCCTCACTCTTCTAGCTTCGAGTGATGGTAAGTCTAATTCCCTCAGCCTCTCATCATAACTGAGATTGCGTATTTCTGGCACCAGTTTCGTGGCATGTCTTTGAACTTTTTCAAGCTTAGCTATGTGCTTTTTCAAGTGCGGATTCCAAAAGGGGGCTTCATATTCGAGTTTTGGCCTCACATAGGTTACATAAATATTTCTGAACATTTCCTTGTCCATGTGCCTGAAGGCTACCCTTACATTTGATAAGAATGCATATGCTGCCCTTACTATGCCATTTATATGTATTTCTGGAGACAAATCTGCCAGTATGTTTACTCCTAGATCTCTCTCATTTTCTGTCTCTTGAAGTTGTACTCCAGCCACCGAGTAGTCAAGCTTGGGTCTTCTTGCACTTGTACCCATTCTCATTACCTTACATTTTGAAGTATTGAATTTCATTAGCCACTTTTCTGACCACTCATGCAGATTATTTAGATCCTCCTGAAGTTCTCGACCATAGTTCTCGTTTTTTACTTTCTTCACAATCTTTGCATCATTTGCAAACATATTCATGAATGAATTTACAGACTCTGGTAGGTCATTTACATATACAAGGAACAAAAGTGGCCCTAAAACTGAACCCTGTGGAACTCCACTACTAACTTTTCTCCATTCAGACACTGTCTTACTCTAACCCTCTGTTCCCTTCCTAATTGTACTTACGGAAATGAGCCCAAAGCTCGTATCCTCCCGTCTCCTGATCTGTTCCATTTTGTACTTAGTGATACTTATCATACATGTCCTTAAAACTATGGATTGAGATAGCATTAACTACCTCCTCGCTTAGCGAATTCCAATTATGTGTGGGTGTGTGCATACACACACCAAGATAAATTTAAGCAATCCAGTAGCATGAATATGTCCTATCTACTTATCATCTAATAGAATTTTTTCTGAGAAAACTAATATATTGCAGTGTGTTATTATTATGATTCCTTCTAGATTACTGAAATATCCTCGATATTTTTCCAGTTATGTCAAGGATTAAAAAGTTATTTAGATATGAAGTAAGAAAATAATTGTCAAGCTACAGATTTGACTGAAGAGTTTTAGTATATTTCTGAATCACATGCAAGAAAATCTGTGGTCACAGCTGTTTACTGGGGAGGTTACTGCTGTGGCTGGTCACCACAGTGGGGGGTTGGGGCCTGTGCCGGCTGGTGATCGCCCTATGGGTCCTCCATGACCCGTTCCATCCGTGGGTGGAGAACCTAAAACAACACACAACCACTGCTTACAGATGTAAATACTCAAAGGATAGACATCAAATATTAGTATTAAAATAGATGAATTATGTAGTTAAATATAACTTGTAAAAGGTTCTGTATCTTCAGACAATACTTCATAGGATAGGAATGCATTTTAGGAAGCCTAAAAGCTTCGTAAGCCCTAAGGTAGAAAATAAGTTTAGTGTTTATGATTTAGTTGCATTGCAGAAGATATTTTATACAGAAAAGTGTAGTCACCGTGGCTCAAGCGGTAGCGTTCGTGACTTTGAGGTGTCAGGTCGCGGATTCGCGCCCCGTCACGGTGTGAGGTTAGCAAGGGCATGCACTCAGGGTAACGATTACATCTGCCAAAACCAGTCCTTTGCAAGAAGGCAACCGTCCTAGCCCTTGGTTGAAAAGGGAGTCCGTGACGTAAAACCGGAACTCTTCACCTTATCCAGAATAGTATTTCATAACATTGAGTTAAATCTTGAAATAATTTTGGCAGAGAAATAGTTGTTAAATTACAAGAACATGAATTAATAAAAATTACAATCAAGTTTTGGGTTTATTATGCCCATGGCAAGAAAAGCACGGAATATAATATAAAGGATTTTCTAAATTCATTTGCCCTTTATAATACATTTGCATTGATATATATATATATATATATATATATATATATATATATATATATATATATATATATATATATATATATATATATATATATATATATATATATATATATATATATATATATATATATATATATATATATATATATATATATATATATATATATATATATTTTTTTTTTTTTTTTTTTTTTTTTTTTTCTTTCAGATTTGGAAATCCCAAACTGCTTCAGTATGAGGGCTGTCCTGAATATAGGTGCGATTTCACCAACCAAAAGAGTCGACTTTCTGAGGTTGATGCCGTACTTTTCAAATCTGATAGGCAAGTGTTTCTTTTGGAAATCAGTATTACAATAAAGAGTTAAAAAGAGTCGACATTCAGAGGCAGATGCTATACTTTTCAAATCTGATAGGCAGTGTTTCTTTTGGAAATCAGTATTACAAGAAAGAGTTAAAAAGAGTCGACATTCAGAGGCAGATGCTATACTTTTCAAATCTGATAGGCAAGTGTTTGTTTTGGAAATCAGTATTACAATAAAGAGTTAAAAAGAGTCGACTTTCAGAGGCTGATGCTATACTTTTCAAATCCGATAGGCAAGTGTTTCTTTTGGAAATCAGTATTACCAAAATGAGTTAAAAAGAGTCGACTTTCAGAAGCTGATGCTATACTTTTCAAATCCGATAGGCAAGTGTTTCTTTTGGAAATCAGTATTACAATAAAGAGAGTTAAAAAGAGTCGACTTTCAGAGGCTGATGCTATACTTTTCAAGTCCGATAGGCAAGTGTTTCTTTTGGAAATCAGTATTACAGTAAAGAGAGTTTATAGATATTTCAGATAATTATATAACTGAGTGCAAGGATATATGGCAATAAAGGAATAAACTTTTTTTTTTTATGAGTGTGACACCGGGACAGGCAAAAACTGTCCTCTTCAATAAAGGCCTAGGCAAGAGAAAATGCCAAGACAAAGGAAAAGTAAAAGGTTAAGGACAAGGCAGAGATGAGTTAATGATACACAAAGGAAAACGACAGACAGAAAAAAATATTAAAAGTACAGAGAACCTATAGATATTCCTGATATATATATATATATATATATATATATATATATATATATATATATATATATATATATATATATATATATATATATATATATATATATATATATATATATATATATATACATACATACATACATATATATATATGCATACATACATACATACATACATATATATATATATATATATATATATATATATATATATATATATATATATATATATATATATATATATATATATATATATATATATATATATATATATATATATATATATATATATATATATATATATATATATATATATATATATATATATATATATATATATAAGCTCCCCTGCCTACAAGAAACTGAGCTACAAACATTCTCATATACGAACAAGAACCTAGCCATTATCTACCCATGAAGTAATGTATGATTACATTACATTATTATTACTGTATTAAAATTCGATAATACTGTTTATGCATTATGTAGCATTTGAGTGTCATTAGCCTCAGTACTGTACAATTCTGCATATGTATGTACTGTACAGTACTTTTTTTCTATATATATATATATATATATATATATATATATATATATATATATATATATATATATATATATATATATATATATATATATATATATATATATATAATATTTGTTCTTTTTTGTTACAGCTTCCTAATCACTGATCTACCACGAATCCGGCATCCAAATCAACGATGGGTTTGGGTAGAGGTTGAGGCACCAATATCGTTGAGAGGTACAAATGCGATGGGGAGCCTCGAAGACATAGGAAGTCACCAGATTAACTGGACAATGACGTATCATTCAGACTCTGAGATTATTGCCATGAATGGATACTTTGTCACAATCAAATATAAACAACAGTAAGTGTTTCATTTCTTTACCTCTAGTTAGATTATTTCACTGGAGTTTCACTTCCTGATTTTCTGCTCCATAAATAACAATTAGGCTGCATAACACAGTGTCCTTTATGGAAATATTCCTCTTAAAAAGGGGTCATTTTTCCATTACACAGAAGAGTTTATTTAGCCACATATGTTGCAATGAATTTTGGAATAAGGAAATAATGCAAGTGTAGGCCGTAAGATTTGTCTTGATTTCCAGCATATCATTAAGGAAAAGAATATTAAGGTAGGGTGAGATGAATATTATTTGAAAAACTATGAATCCTACATTAAAGGACAGACCCCAGTCTTAATTGTAATTCATGCTTAAACCCCTAGTTAACATTTCAGGGAAAGCTGCAAACATAAGGTGAACGCACCCTCCCCAATTAAACAAGGAAAGAAATACATTGTCATTTAATCTTCCTGTGCAATCAGTAAGTCTTATTATTCCCACTTCCTAAGTTGAGGTCTGTTTTCACATATATGTTCCCTTGTTCAATGAGAGTACATATTTAAATAAGTAAATCACTCTATGTGTCAAAAAATGGAACATAATTACCCTTGACAAGCAGTTGACCCAACAGCATTAGTGTTTTTTTTTTTACTTATGGCATGACCAACTGTAGCACTATAAGTCCAGTAAGAAGTAATAAACCTCTTTGCAAACTATCTATCAGGGAA
This sequence comes from Halocaridina rubra, assembly GCA_037179515.1. Lineage (NCBI taxonomy): Eukaryota > Metazoa > Arthropoda > Malacostraca > Decapoda > Atyidae > Halocaridina > Halocaridina rubra. The sequence goes on from JAXCGZ010019650.1 coordinate 17,053, forward strand.
TAAACACTTTTGATTTGTGTCTGTTCATTTTAACTCTTATTTTGTTGTTTAAATATACAGTACTGTGAATTGAATATTACACTGTACAAACCTAATGAAAAGGAGATGAATTAAAAGTGAAAACAGGCCACTACCAAGATTGGGTAAAGGAAGTAAAATTCCTGATCTCTTTGTGATCATTCAGGTTGTACAGTTTTTTTTTTTTCCTAGAATATTCCCATTTAATTTTTGATATCGTCATTTCATTTAATGAGTACACAGTTTTGTTTTTGTGTTGTTTTTCAATCGATTACTTAATGGCAGTTCTCCACTGCACAATATGGCAGCAGCAATTTTTTGTGGAGAAATAGTAGTAATATTTTTGCTATTTTTAATTCTATGAAAGTTTCTCTTTATTGACACTTTAAGTAAAAGGCAGTTACATAAAATCTAACAAGAATAAAATTGTAAATTATAACAGACAGATCCCAATAAGTAAAATGCCAGTTAGGCTGGGATATCCTCTAAAACTGAGGATGATGTTTGCATTGACAGAGTGAGTACCGAATATTTGTATAATCTTATACATTTTTGGTGTTCTAGTGCATAAATCTAACAGCTGTTAAATGTGTACAAACGCACCTCTACTTACAAACAAGCGAATGACAAATATTTGCAGATACAAACCTACCCATTATCTACCCATGTATTGATGTATGTATTACTAAACTGTACTGTATTATTACATTATTATTTCTGCATTAAAATTCGTAAATACTGTATACATTATGCATTATGTAGTAGTTAAGTGTCTCTAGCCTAAGTACTCTACAGTACTGCACATGTATCTACTGTACAATATTTCTTTTTACCTAAACACATCTTATGAATAATTTTACTTGCATACGGACTTCCGGAACCTAACTCGTTCGTAAACCAGAGGAAGAAGTAGACACAATCAATATATCATTGGAATAACAAATTTAATGACTGTGTATTTTACACCAAGCCCATTCAGATATGCATTAAATAATTGTTTTTGTATAATGTAATATATATGTGAGAATGTCATAGCTTCAGTGTTAGAGAAAATTTTAAGAGAGTTTAACACTGATTTGCTTTACAGGCCAGTGCGACCAAATTTAATGGAATATCATGCACCTACAATGAGCCTGTACATGAACGCCCTTAATAACAAAAAGACACTATATGAAGTTATGGGGAAGGAATGGAGAGAATTTGTCAGCCGGCCTAAACTGGTGGCATGGATGTCAAGCCACTGTCCCACATCATCCCGAAGAGAAGATTATGTCCATGAACTCAATAAATATGTCCCAGTAGATATGTATGGTAGGTGCGGTAAAGAGTCCTGCTTTGTTCGTGGAATCTTGCGCGAGGCAGAATGCTGGACCAAAGTAATGAGACGCTTGTATCTTTTTTACATGACCATGGAGAACAGCCTTTGCGATGAGTATATCACAGAGAAACTCTATCATCCTTTGAAATATGGCTTGGTTCCAGTTGTTTATGGATGTGAGTGCATGTATATTTGCTCTTAAGTTTCATCCAGTCAAGAATTTAATGTCAAATAATCTTGTCTGTTGAGTTTGCATCACGATACAGGTGACATGTAGTTATGAAGTGATAAAGGAAGCAGTAAATATTATCTCGAAAATGAGTAAATTACAAACTAATTATAATGTGTTTATGCCCTTAAAAAAAAAAAAAAAAAAGAAGAGCATAAGCTATGCAAAAAGTCCATGGAATATAACGAGGAGCTTATTTGAAATCTTCATTCCTTCAAAAATATCAGTCAGCGTGATATATAATCATTATTTGAATATATTTCAGCTGCTAACTACAGTAAATTCTTGCCACCCAACTCATTCATTAATGCAAGAGACTATCATCCCAGAGAGTTGGCTCAACTCTTGACAGATCTCCAGCGAAATCCAGTGGAATATGGAAGGTTAGTTTACCCTTTGGCATCTTATTGTTATGACATTGGTTTTATTTTAATATCGAACACAGGTCCTTCATTTCTGAAGTCAAGCATTAAACCATTGCAATCACACCAACTGTGGGGTGTTAGGAAGGACATCCAGCCTTAATTCTTGAGCTTTTAAAGCTTTGCAACCTTTTCTTGTTTTGGAGTCTAAACCTTAGAAGGGTAAGGAGTATCTGAGTATTTTCTTTTGGATTTATTGATACTCAAAAAGTAGTTCCTTTCTAGAGCTGAAAAGATTGAAGTGTGTTCTAGAACAAATGTACTAGAGTCCACCTCTGGTTACTCTTTAGGTGAACAAGTTTACTGTCTTTCGAAAAGAATCTAAAGCTAAGGCTAAAGAAGCTCTCACTATCCTTGTTTATTAATTACCCAACCACCTGGAGTTGGGCAATTAAGGATAAGTGACCCTTGCAGGATCATATTACAGAGGTGTGAGTTGGGGCGTAACAATAGCAAAAAAACATACCCCAAAAATTAATTTAACTCGTAAGCAAAACTTATATTTACAGTCTCATAACAATAGATCCCCCCACGGAGATGGAGTCTCAGGAAGAATAATAAAAATCTAGGTTAGCTGCAGAACACTTTTCTCCCAGAATGAGATACTGCAGTTTTCTGAAAGGGAAAAACTAGGGGTTGTGATATTTCCTGAGGAATACCACTACTAATGTCTTTAGGAACACAAAGTTCAGACATATTTTCAATTGAAGCAGATCATACAAGATCATTGGTTTCACCAGAAACTACATCTGATAGGCTACTAGATGAGAGTTAAGTATAATTCTGAGGTACACATATTGTAATATTGCAATATTACTTCTGGTAATATTGCCGTTTTTCTTCAGGTAATACTACAGGCTTAAAGCTGTTTATAGATATATTATTTGTGTCTCCAGTAGGAAATTGTATCTTAAAATACTTATCATGTTGCTCAGTCACTGGAAAAAGACTTCTTCAATGTACCTAAATTTTGGGTTTGAGTGGATCATGTTAGAAAACCATTGGTGGCACCATATACAAGTCCTTTTCCAGTGATTGAGCAACATGATAAGTATTTTAAGATACAATTGTCTTCTGGAGACACAAATAATATATCTATAAACAGCTTTAAGCCTGCAGTATTACCTGAAGAAAAATTGCAATATTACCAAAAGTAAAATTGCAATATTACAATATGAGAAGACCTCAAAGGTCTCCTCATATTGTATGTGTACCTCAAAATTATACTTAACTCTCATCTAGTAGCCTATCAGATGTAGTTTCTGGTGAAACCAATGATCTTGTATGATCTGCTTCAGTTGACAATATGTCTGAACTTTGAGTTCCTAAAGACATTAGTAGTGATATTACTCAGGAAATATCACAACCCCTAGTTTTTCCTTCTCAGACAACTGCAGTATCTCGTTCTGGGAGAAAAGTGTTTTGCAGCTAACCCAGATTTTTATTATTCTTCCTGAGACTCCATCTCCACTGGGGGATCTATGGTAATGAGATTGTAAATATAAGTTTTGCTTACGAGTTTACTTAATTTTTGGAGAGGTATATTTTATTTCTATTGTTACGACCCCAACTCACACCTTTGTAATATGATCCTGCAAGGGTCACTTATCCTTAATTGCCCAACTCCAGGTGGTTGGGTAATTAATAAACAAGGATAGTGAGAGCTTCTTTAGCCTTAACTTTAGATTCTTTTCGAAAGACAGTAAACTTGTTCACCTAAAGAGTAGCCAGAGGTGGACTCTAGTATCATCTGTTCTAGAACACACTTCAATCTTTTCAGCTCTAGAAAGGAACCACTAGTTGAGTATCAATAAATCCAAAAGAAAATACTCAGATACTCCTTACCCTTCTAAGGTTTAGACTCCAAAAGAAAAAAGGTTGTAAAGCTTTAAAAGCTCAAGAATTAAGGCTGGATGTCCTTCCTAACACCCCACAGTTGGTGTGACTGCAATGGTTTAATGCTTGACTTCAGAAATGAAGGACCTGTGTTCGAGACCACTGCAGGGCAATAGGAAGGGCATCCAGTCATAAATCCCAAGCTTCAATCTGTCTGTCCACTTCCAAATGGGAACTAATTGATACATGAATGTTAAAAAAAAAATAAAATTATTTATATGCTTGACAATAATGTTTACACCCACAGATACCATTTGTGGCGGGGTTACTGGAAAATAGTCGTCTATGGCTCCTTCTGTGAATTATGTTATCGACTACACAACGATCCCTACACAGGTCATCATAAGGACATACCACAATGGAGATCAGAGATAGAAAAGTGCAAAGATGCGCCACTCAACATGTTTCACTCGCCTGCTTGGAAGCAAATCATTCATGATCGGAATGCTAATGAAACCCATATAAAGAAAGAACAAACAGAGCTGTCACTCGGTGAACTTAAAAATTCCAAAATTTTAATACTCTATATATTTATCATTGCCTTTCTTGCTGCAATAGGTACAATTTTACTTATGAGGACTTTATGTCCATTATTATTAACTAAACTAAAATAAAGATCTCTATAGCTTTTGTATTGTGTATATTAATAAAAACCAAACCCATTCCTTTTTCTCTTTTTTTTATGAGTGTCACTCATAATGAAAAATTGCCCTCATATTTAAGAAAAGTAGCAGCTTGTATTTATTGAGCACCCTCTGCCTCCTGAACCCCATTTATCTTTCTTGCTCTATTTTTTCTTTTCTCTCTCCTTGGATAAGTGAGATGAATACACTTGCCATGTTCCTTTACAAATCATAAACTTTGAATAGGCAGACCAAGAGGACAAGGATTATCCCCTCTTCGTAATTTCCATCCACAAAGAATCAAAGCATGCAGGATTCTGGTAGGATCACTGCAGCCATAACCCTGGTACTTGGGTTTCGGTATATATGTGATTGAGAAACAACCAAGAGTAATAGGGAGGAGACTGATAACACATTGTGAAAAGAAATATGGATGCTATAAGCAGTGTGTGAAATTCAGATGAAAAGGAGGGGGTGAGTGAGTTTTTGGTGAATTTTGCTTGGCTTTGAAGCCCTTGTAACAAATCCTTGTAAAAAAATTGTGATTTTGATTTAGTTTCTTGTCATGTCTACTTACATTATGCCATGGTGGTTGAGCATATAACCAGTGTTCTTGGGTGTTGGGTTGTGCCATGGTACATCCTTGCGTATAGGGGCACTTTTTCCCCTGGGGTGGGGGGAACACCAGACCACCTCTGTGTCATGAAAGTCAATTAATTGGGGAGAAGCGATGGGACTGGGAATCCCCTCCTCTGTTTTATCTACAAGTAGCCAAGAAGCACAGGGTATTCAGACAGGAGATATCCAGCCAGAACCCTAGTAATTGGGTCTTTGATTGTGCATAGTTGTGGTGTAAGTGAGAGTAAGAGGGAGCATGTTTGTGAAGAGAAAGATGGATGTGCTTGCACTGAGCAAAACTAAGTTGAAAGGGAATAGTGAGGTGACATTTGGGAGTACAGTAGGTAGGGTCTCTGGAGTTGAGAAAGGGCAAGGAAGAGAGGGAGTGGCTCTGTTGATAAGTGAAAAGATAAGTGTGTGGTGTTATGGAAGGAAGTACCATCTCGAATAATACTGGCTATATTGAGACTGGGATGTGAAGTTTGGGAGTTTGTGAGCACCTAAGTCTCTGGCAGAGAAAGAAGTGAGGAAGAAAAAGAACTTAGAAAGAAATTGAACAAGTGTGTGCAGAAGACTTGAGAATGACTGTGGTGTTGATGGGAGATTTGAATGCTAGCGTAGGGAATGAGCCAGTGAATGGGGTTATTGGGAAGTACGGAGTACCTGGTTGGAATGAAAGTGGAGAGAAAATTATATAAATGTGCACTGAGAGAGAGAGATGTTCATTGCCAATGCTGTATTTAAGTATAAGGATGTGCACAAGTATACATGGGTCAAAGTAGATAATGGTAGAGTAGTTAGCAGAGCATTGATAGATCATGTTGTGGTGGACAGCAGGGTGGTTAAAAGAGTATTGAATGTGAATATACTGAGATGAAGTAGTGTTAGAATATCTAATTATTTAGTGAAAAGTAGAGTAGGAGTGGAAGAAAAGTTAATAGAGTGAGGAATAGGGGTGCTAGAGGTGAGTGAGTTGAATAAGAAAGAGAAAGACAGTGAGCATAAAGCAAGTCTGAGGATTGTAGTGAAATAGAAAGTGGAGGAGGGAAAGGAAAATTGAAGTTGTTTCAAAGAAGAAGTTATGAAGTGTGCAAAGACAATGGGTGCAAGCAGACTTAATAGGTGGAAGTAAATGGAAGGGAACTGAATGGTGGAATGAGGAGGTGACTGAAAAGAAGCAGGTATCGAGGTATGGTTGCTGATAGGTAATGTAGAGGCATATGAAAGGTACAGTGCAAAGAGGAGGTTTGTGAAGCACTTAGTGAGGGAGGCAAAGCGAAAGCAGATGTGAGGTGGAGTAGGTGCTTGTCTGAGAATTTTGAAGGGATTAAAAGATGTTTTGGAAGGAAGTGAAGAGTGCAGAAAGGTGAGTCTGGCAGGGAGGAGCCAGTATAAGGAGCAGATGGGCAATTCTAGTAGATGAATTAAAGGTGAGAAAGAGATGGGCTGAGTATTTCAAGGAAATGATAAGTGAGGAAAGTGATAGAGAGGCAGAGATTGAGGCTATGGGAAATTAATGGAGAATGCAAATGTTGGGTGATGAGAACATTAGAGATAGAACAAGAGAAGAGGTACATATAGCATTGAAAGCAATGAGAGAAGGTAAAACACCAGTAATGAACAAATTGCCATGTAGAATGATTGTCAAAAGGTGGAGAGGCATTAGTACAATGGATGGTTAGGTTGTTGAATCTATGTTTCAGGAAAGGGAGGGCCTCAGTTCATCGGCGAAAAGCATGTGTAGTTCCGCTTTATAGTTTTTTTTAGGAGAGGTATTGAGACAATGATTGGGGAAAAATAGTGTGGGTTCAGGAGAGAAAGAGGATGTGTGGATCAGGTGTTTGTTGTAAGGCATGTGTGTGAGAAGTTCTTAGAGAAAGGTGGAGACAATTTTTGGGATTTTATGGACTTAAAGTGTAGGACAGGGTTGATAGAGAGGTGTTGTGGAGTGTGTTTCGACTGTATTGCATAAGTGGAAATTTGTTGAATGTGGTCAAGACTTTTTACATGAATAGCAGAGTTTGTGTCAAGAGTCAGGGATGGTAAGAGTGATTGATTTGAGGTGAAAGTAGGGTTACGTCAAGGTTTTGTAATGTTGACATGATTGTCTAATGTGTATATGGATGGAGTGGCAAGGAAAGTAAATGAAAGAGTATATGGAGGAGGCTTGGAATTAGTGGGTGAGTATGAAAGGTTGTGGAAACTTAATTATTTGTTATTTGTGGATGACATACTTGTGGCTGATCCTGAGAAAGAAAAATCATTTCGTGACCGAGTCTGTTAGGGTGTGTGAACGAAAGAAGTTGCAAATGAATACTGGTAAAAGTAAAGTCATGAGATGCCCGAAGTGTTAAATTGGCAGACTGAATATGAGCGAATGGGGAGTTGCTTGAAGAACTTGAGTTTTAAGTATCTGGGGTCCCATGTAGCAAGGAATGAACGAGTGGATGCAGAGGTAAGTCACAGAGTGAAGGAAGCGAGTTAATGTCTGGGTGTGCAGAAAAGTGTGATGAGAAATAGGTATTTAAAAATTAATGCAAAGAGTATATAAGAGATGTGATTGTGCCAACAGCATTGTTTGAAGGAGACTTGAAATGCATAATAGGATGAAAAGAACAAGTGGAATAAATGGAGTTGAGATGTTTTTGAAAAGTACGTTTGGTGTATCAAGAATAGATAGAGTAAGAAATGAGGTCAGACAGAGAACGGGTGTTGAAAGAAAGGTATCGGACAGGTCAGATAAAGAGTAATGAGTTAGTTTGTACACATGGAGAGGAGGAGTGATGAACGAATAGCAAAGAGTGTGAGGAGTGAAGAAGTGGTTGGAGTAAGGCCAAAATGTAGACCTAGATTGAGATGAATGGATGGCGTGAAAAGGGCACTGGATGCACATGGAATGTCAGAGGAGCATAGAAGTGTGTGCAAGAGATAGGAATGAGTGAAGAAATATCATGCATTGGTGATACGGGCAGAAGGGGTTTCTCACACCTGCTAGCTCAGGGAACTATGATGGATAGGTGTGAGGGGAATTGCTATGTGATGAAGCAGTGTGGGTAAACCAGATGCTGCTGTTGGGCCTTACTGTAGAATATCCTTGATAATGATCCAAGCAGTAGTAAATATAGCAACTACTATTAGTGTACTTAAAAAAATAATGTTCCTCTTTATCCCCAAGGGACTAAGAGAAGTGGTTGAGGTATGTGTGGATCATGGTGAATGCATGTTTCTTGGCTTGGCCACCCCCCTTTCAATGGGGGATGGGGCCATTATATATCGAGAAAAGAAAGAGAGAGAGAGAGAAAGTTCCATGAAACTTTTGGGGTCATCCATTTGGTAAATATAAGTAGGTTAAGTTTGCAAAATTTAAAAGAAAAGTCCATCACAGAATGGCTGTCGTCGAAATGGGTTTAGCAGTCAGACAGCCGGCACCGAAAGGTACCCCTATTACAGTATCTGAAAATACAACAAGACACTTAACTTGCTGTCTCCAATGATTTCCTTCAAATCATAATGCCCCAAAGATCTTAATTATTTTTAGTCACCCTTATCCACGCCATGCAATGTATATTTCATAAGATGTACTGTATATACTTACATACATATACAATAGCCACAATCCCCCCATGTATGGATGGTGGTCAAATCACCAGAAGCAAATATACCTCAATCACTCCTCTTGGTTCCTTGGTGATAAAGGGCTACCATAATTCCCCTTATCACCCTACTTTGGTCTTCCACAGGGTAAGTGGGCAAGGTTCTTCTGCCATGGGGCCTGGCAGCCACAGTTGTTTTATGGCAAGGTAATAAGATTCAGGTATGAAGGGAGTGCCAACCCGTGCTCCCCTATCCCTTTGTGACAGACGGTTTTCATATTATTTAGAGACTAAGGATGTAAACTTTTTCTCCGTCAATACCTGGAATACTGAATTCATTACGTACATGAATACACAGTGGCCGTACTTCCATACTGTAAAGGATGGCCGAGTCAAAGCACACCTTCATGCACCAAAAGACAACCTCATCCTATTTCTCATATACAGTCACCTCTCGAATTAACGCGAGGGTAGGTTCTCAAAAGGCTCGAGTAATTAAAATAGTCTATTTCCATAAAGTATAATGTTAATATACTTAGATATGTTCCATAAGCGTGTATAAACACACTATACCAAAGAAATAAGCAAATAAGCAAAGTAAAATATATTTTATAAGTACATAACCATGCTGACATACCTGTACTTATGTAAATTAAAATAAAAAAATACTGTACAGTATTAAAGATACTGTATAGAGATTTACAAATAAATACTGTACAGTTTTATAGACTTCCTCACCCTTTTGGGTGTAAAAACTCATAGTCTTTTCCTGGGCGTTTACTGGCCATGATAAATGGATAAATATACCACAAAAAGGCACAGGAAACACAAAGCTTACAAAAACATACCACAAAAAGGCACAGGACACACAAAGCTTACAAAAACAAGTTAGAACAAGCGATATATCTGCACGGTATGCTGAAGAGAAACTGAAGCACATGGCAGCATGGTGGAAAAGTGCCTCAGAGGCACGCGCTTAGTCACTAAACTGAACTGTTTTTCCTCACTCGCATTACATGCGTAATTTGAATTTTTTTTACTATTACTGTATTTTGTAGACGCATTAATCCAAATTCGCGTAGATTAAACTTGCATAAATGGCGAGGTGACTGTATATACACAAGGATTAGTAAAATGTTTTTCTAGAAATAAATGACATGAAGAATTCTTTTTTTTATATTTTGAAAAGCAAATTCTTGAAGTTGAATCAGTACAGTTTCCATCTCTTGGTACTTCCAAACTTAAGAGGCAAAATAAGCTGACCACTGGTGGATTGGGAATCTTATATCGGAGTAAAACAAATTAATCACTGCCAACCTACCCTGTGGGTAACCCAAGAAGCTAGGAGTCCTTGAGATATATGTGCTTTGACTTGGCCACCCCCTTACAAGAAGAATTACCGCCAATGTATAAGTAACTACATATGCTGATCATTCCAATATAGTCCTCTCTTTCATCACACGTGGTTACATTTACTGAATGTTTAATAGAGAGATTAAAAATTTATATTTTAATATTCTTGGGTTGTTGCAATGAATGTTAAAACATCAAAGTCTTTTCATATATTAGGTTAAAAAAGGCAATATCAGACTGCAGTATCAGATTTTTGAACATTCAAATTACATACATAAATTGATAATTTGTACAAACTTATTATATGTTTTTTGAGGACAATAAAGCCAATCTGTCATATATATTGGTCTATACATGTATTATGAAAGATATATAATCTTGCGCAATAATGGAATTGATTCACAAAAGTAAATCAATTCAAAGTATGACCTTTTCCTTTCCAAATTATAAACTTTACAAACGACCTTTTTTTTCTAGCTAAAACAGAGATACAATGGCATGTCCTACACTAAAAACAAATCAGTCTTTCTTCCCATAAAAATAAACACTCCTAGCTTGAATAAACACTTACTATACATGAAAACATACGTACTGACTGGCATGGCCACATTTCAACATATTTTAACTTCTTTTCACAAAATTTTGGACATTCTGTAACAATGCAATATACTTAGAATGCTCATAATCTGAACAAAGAGTACTTAATTTCTCAGCAAACTCGTTGGAAATCCCCCTCTCTTCTAACATGTTCATCAGAAGATCGTACATCATCTGGTGAATAAAAAAAAGGTTTTCGTTAAATGAGGAATTGCAAAATCTGGATCTTGTAAATTATAACCTTAGGTCAAGCTAGGATAGGTATGTTAGGTTTATGCCTAACCAAACCAAACCCAATCTAACCTAAACTACATTGACAGTTTAAGGAGTTTTTAATGTGCTGGGGTTACAAGTCTTTATAAGACCTCAAAGTCTTCAAAATAACAAGTGCTAACTGGCATAATTTCTACATTTAATGTACAGTCTCTGTACATCAAAGATTACACCATTTCATCACATGTATAAGTGATCAAAATATAATCCATACTTAAAGCCCTCAACTCATGAAGTGACAGACCCGTGACTGAGCCCAGTGCAGGGTGTTAGGAAGGGAAGCCATCCCCATTTGAAAGTTGAATAATTATGACACATGAAAAAGGTGATTATCATGCAAAACGCCAAAAAGGTAGTCACAATTGTACAAAAGGAAATGAGGCTCCAACATGGCCTGCACTATCTTGAACTACTACTATTAGTATCCTTAAAGAAAAAAAAAATTATGGGAAGCAGTTGTACTAATTCCTCTTACTCTGTCCTTTAGATTTGTGTCACTATAAATCCCCATTTGAAGGGGGTGAACACAGACAGGTTGGTGCTGGGGATGTAAGGCTGGATGCCCTTGGGTGGATTCGAACATGAGCTTGTCACTTCCCAAGTTGAACACTCTAACCACCGAGATACCGCAGTCACCCTCTGTCCCACAGTTAAAATAATGAAGTGATCCCTTCTCCCCTATCATTTTCTATATAGGCAAGCAACAATATGATGGCATTCTTTTTCCTATACCAGGAAGAAATAAATAATTTGGACACCATGGTAGCCGAGTGCTTAGAATACATGACTTAGCAATTGACAAACCCATGAGCAAGCACATCATGGGGCCCTGCAAAGTGAGTTCACCCTTAATTCCCCAGCCACAAACTACCTGTGTTCACTCCCATAAAATATGAAACAAAAATCAAGGAATAAAACATTTAATTGCTACCTGATACAACCTAATTTGCATAATATTTGATGATAAACAACAGAAAATGTAGACTTACACCATCCATGATGTCTCCTGACACGCAATAGGTTTCTTCGGTCCACTCGCCTTCGTAAACTGTCAGCTCGTTAATGCCAAACGTGTCTAATAAAAAAGAAAGTGATTTAGAAAGTAGTCTATACTAAGTACTTATACCCATGAAAAAAGACCTAAAATAAAGGGTCTGAAAAGGAAAGATTATTATTAACATATTATTTCAAAGAAATGTCACTGACTACATACTATGCATTATAAAAAGTACATGAAAAAGTTATGCACAAGAAGCAGGCGACTTTGAGCAAGCAGGAGCTCCTGCAGTGTTCATTTGGCCAGACGTTTCAAATTATTTATTGATAAGCTATCTAGGATACTACTAGTCAAGCTCTCTTGCTATTACCAAAATGTTCATTACGGTCTAATATAAAAAACTCACCCAAGAATTAAATAATTATTATCTAACCTACAATTCTGGTTATATCGCCAAGTTCATGGTGGCTTCATTTTGTAAATGCAAAAAGGGTCTCTGAACTTCAATTGTTTACCAAACACAGTGACTAATATAGATTTTCCACTTCAGTGAAACAGTGCAAAATGAACTTTTATACACAGGGGAATACGAGTGCTGGAAAACTAATTGCTTACCTTCTCCTTGGTCTTGGCCTTCAGCTAAAGCATCTCCTGGGTTAACGTAGGAGCATGTAAAGGACATGATTTTAGAACCAACTTTGATATCAACTTCAAAACTAGGTCGACTCTTCAAGTTTACTTCTTGTGTGCCTTCAACTGCTCCTTCTGAGTCTACAGTGTGGTTTACATTCAAAGATATAGTTATTCTGAAAATATAACAATAATGAAATGTAAAATTATGAAACATCTACAAATAATATTTAATGCATAAAGTAAATAGATTAATTTTGTTTTCTCAAACAGGTCTCTGAGTAGAGCTACTATGAAAAATTCTCCTTCAGTGAAATCATCAAGGTATTAAAGTAAGTTTCTAATATAAGAAACCATAGTATCAGCTTGCAAATGAGCTCTAGTGTCTTCTCTTTTTGACAAGGGGAGGGTTAAATCTCAGATACGCTCCCACTCTTTGGTCAAGTATTAGTCATCACTCATTGATACCTACATATACATGGCCTCATTCCCCCTTGTAAGGAGGGTGGGTAAGCCAAGAAACATGCATTCACCACAATCCACACATACCTCAACAACTTCTCTCAGCTCCTTGGAGATAAAAGAGTTGCTACATTTCCCTCACTTCCACCCTGCTTGGATCACCCACAACTTCTAATTGCTACATTTCCCTCACTTCCACCCTGCTTGGATCACCCACAACTTCTAATTACTTCTAATCTTGATTCCCTGTCTCTCTTATCCGTAAGGTATCTTCCCTTTCTCTTTTCTATCGCTACTACTTCCATTGCTGCTCTGATGAGTTGGCGAGTTGCATCCTTACCCCACTGCCGAGGCCGCGTAACACTCGCCAAGCGGCCTCATCACACATGTACTGTGTGGAGATTTGTAGCTCGCGGAATGGTCGGTGCAGCGACTGCTTCTTCCCATCTATCTCCAGACTCTGGAACTCTCTTCCTCCTTCTGTCTTTCCTAATTCTTATGACCTTTCATCCTTCAAAAAGCAGATATATTGTCATCTCATGGCCTAGTCCTCCATATTTCTGGTTCCTCTGTACTTCTTGACTGTTTTTTCTGTCTGTCGTTTTCCTTTGTGTGACATTACCTCATCTCTGCCTTGTCCTTAACCTTTTTCTTTTCCTCTGTCTTGGTATTTTCTCATGCCTGGGCCTTTATTGATGTGGGCAGTTTCTGCCTGTCCAGGTGTCACACTAAAAAAAAAAAAAAAAAACGACTGCCTCTGTCTCGTCAGTAGCTGACATAGAAAGCTTTCTCCTGATAAGAAAGTCTCTCCCTGCCTATGTAAGCACACCACAAGAGTACAGTATACTATACAGGTACTATTTACAATTTTGTACTACACAGTAACACAGTACGGGTATTGTAGCGTAATATAGTACAAATATTTTTATCTATGTTTTCTTTTATTATACTGTACAGTACATGTGTACTGTACAGCACCTATATATTATGTTAATTTTAAAGTTTAGGAATAGTATTAAGTTTACTTTTAGTAATTTTTTAAGTACCATTAGGAACATAGGGTCCCCCTAAAAATTTTTCCTTTTTCTTTTTAGGGGACCCAAGTTCGAATCTAAGTGAGTTCCAACTTACGTTGATTTTTACTTGAGTCAGCGGTCAGGAACAGAACCCTGACGTTATATGAGGAATACAGTATATATATATTTATATAAACTAATGCATTACTTGTGCTTTAAACTGGAAATAATTTTTCTCCTACTCACAGTTCATCATGGAAGGACTTGGTCAGGGTTAACTCTGCATCTTTAGCTTTAACAGTGAAGTCATCTATATGTGATGGCAAACTTCCAGTCATGTTCCTCTTTTCAGCTGCTATTTCCTCTTTCAAAAACTCCACAAGTTCACGATCACCTACAATGGATAGCAAATTTTAAAATATAACAATCAGGATTACTTAAAAGCTACGATATTAACATCTCAAAATTTTTGTCTTTGTTACTCTTAATATTGCTGTTTCAATCTCAAAGAGTCAAATGAGCTCCAATATATCCTTGACTACACACAGAGCAAATTATCCATTCTTAATAAAATTAATACAAATCACACTCCTCTGTGTAAGCCTATATCGTACAGTATAGTGACATCAACTGTCCCAATAACGTAGACAATTAAAAATCAATCACACCGAATCACTATACACTCGTACCTCAATTTATTGGATATCAGAAGTAACAGAAGAAATCCTGAGCAAGCAGTCAATTTAGTATTTTACAGATTATAAACAGTCAATTTAGTATTTTACAGTTTTTACGTCCCATGTGCCGCTGATGACGGCTTTGAGAAATGGCCACTAGTTGGCGCAGGCCTTAAGTTTGCTTACATCAGTGGAAGTGAATGACACATATGCATTATGGCTCCATATATTGTGCTTTTTATTAGTGTTGCAGCATTATAGTGATTACAGATATTTTCTATACCCTTGATGTTTGGAGGAAATAAAAAAAACCGTAAAGGGTAAATTCAAGTATAGCACAAATGCTTGAGTTCATCAGAAACTTAGAAGGTGGTGCATCTGTGAGGTGCAGGTGTGCGAAGTATGGCATGAAAAAACAAACTATTTCGGATATTAGTACAGTAATGCTAAATCTAACCTTTGGGAATATGCCCTTAAGTATTCTGTTGATGGATATTCAAGTAAGTCTTATTCTGCAACAACTCATGAGCACATGAAGATAAGTAGTATTAACGTGTCTTAATGTGCAATAAGAAAGGCAAGCCAGCAACTACATAGGCAATTAGGTTTTGCAAACAATGCTACTGATTATTGGCTGGGGCGCTTTTTTAAATACCACGGGCTGCATAACATATATGTGCAGGGTGAGGCTGGCAGCACTGATACGGCAGGTGCAGAATCTTTTCGGATTAAGTTCAAAGAAGTGATGAAGAAAGGTCTATTACTGTCCTAGTAGTACAACACAAATGAAACAGGTTTATTTGGTGTTATTTACCTAACAATACTCACGCACATAAGGGTGAAGATGCAACATGTGCAAAAAAATTAGAAAGGCAAAAAATTTGGCTCTTATT
Organism: Halocaridina rubra; assembly: GCA_037179515.1. NCBI lineage: Eukaryota > Metazoa > Arthropoda > Malacostraca > Decapoda > Atyidae > Halocaridina > Halocaridina rubra. The sequence goes on from JAXCGZ010019650.1 coordinate 32,668, forward strand.
TGTGCTAATGCTGAAGGTATGCACCAACTTAAAATGACTACTGTTGCTAAATCTGCTCACCTCTGTTCATTATTACTACACTAAAAAAGTGGTTTAATAGTTCCATGTTCTCTGACTTGCTTCACAAGTATGCAGGTACCAGGAGGAAATATAAAAGTTTGATGCAGAGGTTGTAAATGTTCTCCTTCTTTTGGATAATGCACCCGCACATTCTTGTGCTTGTCAGTGCTGATGGGAAAATCTGTGCAATGTTTTTACCATCAAACACATCGAAATACAGCTGATGGACCAAGGTGTGTTTATTGCACGTAAGAGAAGATACCAACGACACTTTTAAGATGAAGTCATGGTGGTGATCGAGAATGACCATCACAAAAAATTATACCAGGAGACAACACACTCCTGGTAGCATAAGGTATTACAACCTCAGATCTGCTAAGTTTGACATTGCTATGTCGTGGAAGGACCTGACTATTTGGAAGAAAATCTTCATTGAAGAAGAACCCGATAATGATTTCTGCAATTTTGAAGCCACCAACTTCCTCCGTCCGCTGCAGAGTGCAGGGAAGACAGCTGTAATTTATTAAGATTTTCAGGATTATCTAGATGAAAACAAGAGTGATCCAGGATACCACATACTCTCGGAAAAATAATTTGTGGTGGAGGTGGTTGGTAAACAGGACAGCAGTAGCAGCAACAAGGAAGACTACATGCCAGTGACTTTGCAGAGGTGCGTAAATGTATGGACAATGTACTACAATATGTGGTACACAGCAAGAGTAGGGATATCAGTACTTATCATGGGAATCCCAAAATTCTTCAAGAAGATATAAATAAGGAACAATATCAGCTTGGTAAACAGCTAAAGTTGGGCAGTTTTTCAAACCTGTAACAACTCCAGCCTCACCTGAGCAACCTACCCCTGGTACATCTGCATCATCACAGCTTTGCATAAATAGTACCTGTACATCATTGGAGTTTTGCAGAGAAGCTTCAATAACTCAATATATTTCTGAGCCCCAACCATATGATCACAGCATAATATAATAACCTCTTCACCATCCATAGTACAGGTAAGTGTGATTTTAAAATAAAAAAGTTGAATTCATTATATTTACAATGCACAGGTACAGTATTTTACATTTTTAAATTGGATGTCAAGCTTGATGAAAAGCACAGTATTATTACTCTTCTTGTCATAATGTAATTGTTGATACTAGCTGCTACAGATCCCATTTCATGTAACTACAGACAATCGGCGTCAAACCAATGTGAATTGCGCGCTCTAGTGACTAATTATCTAATATGACGTTATTTCTGGAAGTTCTGGAATATTTCTATTTGTGGGAATTACCTATTAAATTCAATTACAGAAATATATTAATATATTGCACTAATATATTTCAGTTTTTCTATATTTTATATGTCCCTATTAATTCCCATTATGGGATAAACATAGCCAGATTGGAGCTGGAGAATTAAGGCTGGGTGCCCTTCCTTACATCCCGTGGTGGGCTTGATTGTGGGTTTGTCACTTCCAAAGTCGAGTACTCAAATCATTACACTACTGCCGTCCTCTAACAAATCTATTATAAATACCATTCACATTCTGGGTATATGTTTAATATCACACCCAGTTAGGATACAAAAAGTTTTGATAATATAATTCCTTATGACTTTTGATATTTTCTTTTCCAAGATTTTGTAAATTCATTTCAATCGTTGTGGTGTGAAAACAATATTTACCAAATTCAGAAGGGCAAGATAACAATCACATTGGATGAGAGGAACCAATCTTTGCTGTACCCACAAGCTATATTGCAGAAGAGTTGACCTCATTGTGACCTGCCCTATCGGCCAGGGAACAGGTAATTTTAAAAGTTATCATGCCTGGGAACATGTAATTTTAAAAGTTATATATGCATACATATATAATGGCCTCAATCTCTTATATGAGAGATGGCCGAGTCAAAGCACACATTCACCAAAAAACTCAGTCACACATTTTAGATCACTGGAAAAAAAAGTTACGATTCGTTTCATGGCCCTCTTCCACTGTCTACCCTAGAAATCAGCTATACCGCCACATCCTGAAATGTGCCTTGCAGCTGTATAATAACTCAATTTCAACATATTAAGTAAAGCTTCATATTTGGGTCGGGTTAGGTTACTTAAGTACCCACCTCCGCCCGCCAATATCGGCTCTGAAACAAAATATGGTTAAGATTCGTTTTATGCACCCCTTCAAGCTTAGGAAGAAACTATTTTTTTAATATGACTTGATGAGCTTTTAAATTAATCTAACAATAGTTTTTTCTCGGAAATCACTATTTCGTGTTAGGGTCATTACTGATGGGCGTCTGTGGGTACTTAAATACTTAACTGACACAACCTAACCAAGCCTTAACTAACCTAACTCAAATTTGGAGCTGCACACACCATCATATGGTGAATTTGGGTGCTTATATATCAGTACGGCACATTTCAAGACGTGGTGGTAACACTGATTTCTCGGGTAGAAAACGGAAGGGGTGAATAAAACAAATCTTAACCCCAAAAACAATTATTTCCAACAATACATATTATCAAAATGGTAAAAGTCCAATATATCTCTGCGCCTTAATTCTACCCTCCTCAATAAGGTAAAGTTACTTCGCAATGGCATATTTGTACTAACCTAACCTAAGGTTAAGTTAGGTTAGTACAAATATGCCAATGCGAAGTAACTTTACCTTATTGAGGAGGGTAGAATTAAGGCGCCGGAGTTATACTGGACCTGGCGCCGGATCTTCAAGAAAATGTTACATTTTTTCCGTACCTCTTGTGTGAATGCCATGGATGCCACATCCACAAGAACACAATTTTGATTCTATCACTTTATGAGGTCGGTGCCCATTACTTGAATTGGCACTGAGGACCACCAAGCTTCTCCTGAAGGGTCTTGATGTTGCACTGCAACCTCGTAAACAAGACCATCCATCATAAGTCGCTGCTTTCTGCACACGCCAAAGTGCTGCTCGGCTGAAAATGCTCATTGCCACTGTAAAAACCTATTAATATTTCACAAGGTAAATCTAGAATAGTTTCTGATTTAACCCGGCTCGTACCACAATCCAGCGGGACCAGCACAACCACGGCAACGAGGATGTGCCTCTTCTTCTTCAAATTTTAAGAAGGTGACCGTGACTCTTGTCCTGGTCCATTGCTTCAAAGGAAGATGGGAACGCAAGTATCAGTAACACAAGTATCAGCAACGCAAGCATCGGCATTTATTTTATTATTTCTGGTGGATATCTAGAGGTAATGTTAGTTATGGGCGTTTTGGTATATTCTTAGAAGAGGGGATTATTCCACAAAGAAAAGTTACGAAAAAAAAAAAACACACTGTTGGCGCATCCTAACCTAACCTAGTAAGATCTATTCTTCTTCTTCTTCTTCTTCCTCTATTTGTGTTCCCATTTTCATATGGAGTCGCATCTCTTCACTAGTCGTCTCCACTGGTTCCGGTCCATCACTTGCTCCTCCTCCAGCTGTCTCTCTCTGAGATCCTCCTTCAGTCGGTCCTTCCACCGTAGTTTAGGTCTTCCTCGTCTACGTCTGCCCTCCACGTCCATCTCCATCACTCTCACACCCACGTAGTCTTCTTCTCTCCTCTTCACATGACCGAACCACTGTAATCTCCTCTCATGCGCTTTCGCCGATGCCTCCACCACCTTCACTGTACCTCTGATACGGTTATTTCGTATCCTGTCCTCCCTCGTCACCCCACACATCCACCTCAGCATTCTCATTTCTGTGACATCTATCTTCCTTTCTTGAACCTTTTTCACCGGCCACGTCTCCGCTCCGTACAGCAACGCTGGTCTCACAACTGACTTGTACACTTTTTCTTTCACTCTAGCACTGATTTTCTTGTCACATAGCACCCCTGATGTTCTCTTCCAGCTGTTCCACACTACCTGGATCCTATGATCAATCTCTCTCTCTAGGTCTCCATCCTTCGTTACGTAGGAGCCAAGGTATTTGAAGGCGTCCGCCTTTGGGAGCTTGTGGTCTTGCATGAACAGGTCGCCTCCTTGTGTCACATTGCACTCCAGGTACTCCGTTTTCTGTCTGCTCACCTTCAGTCCGTAATCCTCCAGCAAACCCCTCCATAGTTCCAACCTCTCTTGCAATTCTTCACGGCTCTCGGAGACCAAAACAATATCGTCTGCAAAGAGCATGCTCCATGTTGCCTCCTTTGTCACTTCCTCCACCATCACATCCATGAGAAGGTTAAATAGATAGGGGCTAAGAGCTGATCCCTGATGGAGTCCAACTTTCACCTGAAAAGGCTCTGTAGTGCCAACTGTACTTCTTACTCTTGTTGTAAGATCTATTATTATATGTAAAAAAAAAATAAAAAAAAAAGCAAAATGCCATATTCCATAAATCCCCATAATTAAAATAATACCAACAATAATCCCCTCTTCTGAAAATTTACCAGCGTTTTTCCTACTTATTCATTTCGTTCGTTCACTTTGGTGAAAAAGAAATCTGCAAGATGGGAAGAAATAGAAGAGGCCATCAACACTGAAGATGAAACAGATGCCCCATTCTCTCTGACTGAGCTACTAAGAGTAAGCAAAAGTCTAAGAACACAGCCCCAGGTGCTGATAGAATCACATACACAATGATTCAAAATATGGGGCCCCAAGGGAAGCTTGTTCTGCTCTCTCTGATCAATTCAACATACACACGAAGAATCAGACCAGCCTCATGGAACAGAGCAGACATTCAGCCCATCCCAAAACCACAGGACCCTGACAACTCTCGCCCCATCTCCCTCCTAAGCTGCCTGAGCAAGACGGCAGAAAAGATGGTACTTAACAGAGTCCGCTGGAAATGCCCATCCTTCCCAGAAAACATGTTTGCCTACCAGCCCGGCTTAGGCACATTAGAATGCATAGCCTCCATGCTATTATTTATCAACAACTGCCGTGGATACATCGTTTTTCTAGACCTAGAGAAGGCCTTTGACCTAGCCAATGTGCCAACAATACTATCAGCTCTCGTTTCAAAGCAGATCAAAGGTAATCTGCTCTCATGGATCAAACAGAGTCTGCAAAATCGTAGTGCACAAAAATGGGGCCCCCCAAGGTGGAATCCTTAGCCCCTTCCTCTTTAATTGTCTCATGGAAAAACTCATGGGCATCGCACTACCACATTGAGCCAAACTCTTTAATTATGCGGATGACTTTGCCCTTGTCACAATAGGCGACAGAAGCTCTAACAAGACACAGCACTGCCTCACTAAGATTCACCAAGCCTCCATCTCCCTCGGAGTTAAAATCAATGCCCGCAAAACCAAGGCCCTTCCCATCCACCAGTGGAGACCAGACACTAATCTGGTCATAGGTAATGAGCCTGTGGACTGGGTTACCATGCACCAATACCTGGGTGTAATCATTGATGGCAAACTAACCTTTGGACCTGAAATTCAACACTTGCGCGACAAGTGCAGCCAGCGACAAGCGGTCCTTCGTCGAATGTCGGGCCTCTACAATGGTGCATCATTTAATGTCCTCAGAAAAGATGTAGACAAAGAAGAAGAAGCTTCTATGTACAAGCCAACCGCAGCCTCATAGACTATGCTTGTCCCACACTCTGGCTACTAAAAGACCAACAGTGGGATAAGATAGAAGTAATTCAAAACAACGCCATGCGTAACATGCTAGGAGCCCCCATGTGGACCAAGAGAGAAAACATCCAGATGGAATCGGCCTCATGCCACTCAAACTCAGAGCTCAGTAAAGACTGACCCTCTTTGTGGCCAAAACCACCACTGCCCAACATAAATGCCTCGCTGGCACAAATCTCCATCTAGCCCTCAATCGCCACCCCAACCACCATCCTAGAACTTGGGCAGACAAGGTCTGCGCTAGCCTGCAAGCGCTGTCAGTCAGGCAGAGCATCCTAGCCAAGATACAGGGCACTCCGCTTCCTGAATACTGATGCCCACCCCCATGGAATGATCAACCACTCGACAAAAAGATCGAGCTCCCTGACAACCCCAAAAGCTTGGTAAACCCACTTGTCCTTAACAACATATACAAGGACAAAATTCAGAGCTGGAGCAGGCCGAACTCTCAAGTCTACTACACTGACAGTTCAGTAAATCAAGAAACTGGAGCCTCAGCCACCGTCTTTGCCACTGGAAACCACGTCCTATCCTGGAGATTGTCAAACTCCTGCTCATCGCTCCAGACTGAGCTTGTTGCCATAGCCAATGCCCTCGACTTCTTCATCCAGCAAGGAGCTGACCATCCCCTAATTCTCTCTGATTCAAAAGGCAAATTACAGGCCATCAAGAAGCCACTCCTCAGAGACAATGTACGTATCATCACCACCATCCTCAGCCACTACCACAGGACAACCAGCCTTGGAAAAGCCATCACCCTTGCCTGGATTCCCAGCTACGTCGGCATCAAGGGAAATGAGGAAGCTGATTAAGCCGCCAAACAAGCCACTCTTAGAGCAGAATTCCAAATATCTCTGCCTCCTGGGATTCAACAGATAAAAAATAAAGCCACCAAGTCACTCCTTAACGCCTTAATAACTAAACACAACCTGTGCAAAGACATTGGCTCCCCCTCCACCCGGTGGTACTAAGCCACCACTGATCTTCAGCGAATCACCCTGTCTTAGAACCTTCGATGAAGCACGGTGGTCAATGTGTGCCGTCTGAGACTCGGGTACAAGTGCACCTGGCGAATAGTGTATGATATCATCAGGGAATGCACCTTTTGTCAGGTAGCCTCACCACATCCGCTGTTCCACTACATCCTCGAATGCGATTCCTTTTCAGAAATTCGACGGAAAACTGGTGCCCCCGCAACATCCAGCGAAGATCCAAATGCCATTCATGTTGCTAGCTCCATAATCAGACTAGCAATAAACAACTACATGAACAGTCTAGTAAATATCATCAGTCAATACCCTACACCAAGATAACCATGTAATAACTCTCTCTCACCACCAAAACAGGAATTCATTAAAATTGTTTGATGTAAACTTATAATCCTCAACTGAACACATGTTTTCCATTATCTTTACAATTTTGCACAAACTTACCTACGGGCCAAAATAGGAAAGTCCAATCGCCCTCAAGAGTGAATACCACCAACAATAACCAGATGTCACCCCACCTCCGCACCAAATAGGAAAGCCCATTTGCCCTCAAGAGCGAATACCACCTCCAATCAACAAATTCTTACCTCACCTGCGGGCCACAAGGGAAGGTCCGCTCACCCTCAAGGGAGAACATCAAAGAAAAAAAGAAAATATTATTATTATTTGTGCTTCCCCCCCAATCTACCCTATCCAATTTCTCCCTCCCCAGCGATGGCGAACTGAATAGGTATTGGTATAAGAGAGTTCGCCATCCTATCCCAGTTTTCCACATACATCATTCATATTTTTGACATCCAAATCAGAAGGTAATTAACTTACGACTTTCTAATGACTACTACATAAGACCACTAGATGGTATTACTCATGTACATTTCGGTCTTCTTTGAGTGCTACCGCTCGGAAACAAAGCGTTTTCTCTCCATGATCCAGAGTGTATTTAGATGTGTTTCAAGTTATCAGAAATATTTTACAAGTTAAGCTGATTACATAATTAAAGCATACTCGTTACTGTTTTCAAAGGAAAAAAATGGATAAAGCTTTCTTTCATGCCCTAACAAGGGAAATAAAACACGAAACTCTGAAGCATATACCCGAAATAACTAAAAAGAAAAAACGTTTTCTTCCTCTGATCCAGAGTGTATTTAGATGTGTTTCATGTTAATAGAAAAGTTTTACGAGTTAACCTGATTACATAATTAAAGCATACTCGGTATTGTTTTCAAAGGAAAACAAAAATGATAAAACTTAATTTCATACCCTAACAAGGGAAATAAAACACAAAACTCTGAAGCATATACCAGAAATAACTAAAAAGAAAAACCGTCTTATCAATTATTAACTTTGCTAATTAGGGTGAACTATCTCAACTAACTTAACCAAACCATATGTAACAATTTTCAGGAGAATTTGTTTAACTGTGGGTTTGAAAGTACACATTTATAAGGTTATTACTTCTTAAAGTTAAATTAATTGCTTTTCTGATCTCTATTATGTCGTCATACACATTTATTCTAATACTAAAATCTCATAAAGAGGCCCCTTAATAAACTATAAAATATATTGCATGCCCCAGTACTATTTTAATTATTATTTTCCTTTAAATAATTATAGAAAATTTTAATATTAGTTATATATTTTTCATTTTTTACTTATCAATAATATTTTAACGTTTTAATAACATAAAAATATTACTTTTAATAATTTTATTTAGGATAGATACTATATCAAATTTTCTACGCAACCACATTAAGTTCGTGACGTATAAAACCGTATTTTTTATCCCTTTTACAGGGAAATAAATATCAGTACTCATTAAAATGAGCAATGTATATCTAGCTTCTCAGGTGTCTAGTGCGTAGACTAATTGATTAGTGGAGGTGCCACAAGGGAAGGTCCGCTCACCCTCAAGGGAGAACATCAAAGAAAAAAAAAAATCGTAAACCAGACCATCCATCATAAGTCGCTGCTTTCTGCACACGCCAAAGTGCTGTTCAGCTGAAATTGCTCATTGCCACTGTAAAAGCTACTAATATTTCGCAAGGTAAATCTAGAATAGTTTCTAAGTTAACCCAGCTCGTACCATTATGGACCAACACTACAACGGCAACGAGGATCTGCCTCTTCTTCAAATCTTAAGAAGGTGGCCGTGACTCTTGTCCACTGCGTCAAAAGATGGGAACGTAAATATCGGCAACGCAAGTATCA
>JAXCGZ010019651.1:0-7500 GCA_037179515.1 Halocaridina rubra
ATATATATATATATATATATATATATATATATATATATATATATATATATATATATATATATATATATATATATATATATATATATATGCCCCGATTATTTCTATTCGTCTTTGTTATATTCACTCTGTCTCTTCTCTTTTTATTACTCTTAGAATGGATTTTTTTTTAACATTATTTTTGTCGTTCATTGCGACTTTTCCAGTTGAATTTTGCTCCGTTTTCATTTTTCAGAGGCTTTGTATAGAAAACAGGTTTGCATATAATTTGAATGAGTCTGTCTGTGTGTGCGTCTTTGGGAAGAGCCCTCATGATGCTTTTCCCGTGGCTGTACGTGTTTGTCTATCCTGACTTGAACCGGCCAGTGTTGCAGCATAGATCAAAATGGCTTTCAAAGTGGAGAACAAAAACTTGGCGTGTGCACTTGCTTTTTTCCTGGATATTGTAAGGGTGGGTACCCTCTCTCTCTCTCTCTCTCTCTCTCTCTCTGGGTCTCTAATAAAATACAAATATAATCAAATATTTATTTATATGTAGACTCAAAAATTAGATCTCAGAGAATCAGCTGATTTTCCTTGTTACACAACTTTGTGTGTGTGTATAAATTAAAGCTCAACTTCAGATTGCTACCTTCATACAGACAGATAATGAATAATTGAAAAAATATTCAGCAATTCGTACATTTCAGCTTTTATGTTAAAGTTTACAATACATTACTTAAGGTTAAATTCTTTGGCATATGGGTACATTTCAGTTGTATGTTAACATTTAGCGATAAATAAATGCCTAAGTGTTTATACGTGTATATCTTATCGTGAAAGAAGATAATATATACCAGACCTTTGTCACCTTAGGAAAATGCACACTCTAGCGTTTTAGTTATTGTTAATGTACTTGATTGGTTTTGAACTCTATTTTTTTTTTACACACTCGTTTAAAGAAATAATTTTTAATGTATGGTATTCCTAGATCTGTTATCAGGTATTCCTTTTTTTATTGTGCTCATACACTGTCATAATTATAATCCTCAGCAGCACTTTATGTCAAATACATATATATATATATATATATATATATATATATATATATATATATATATATATATATATATATATATATATATATATATATATATATATATATATATATATATATATATATATATATTCTCGCACATGTAAAAGCAAAAGCAGCAGCTCTTTAAGTACTCAAGTATTACCCTTAATGTTCACCTATATGCACTGATTATTTAAATTCCTGATATTGTAATTCATGGCATTTTCTTTTTCCTTTTGTAGTAAGGGTTAACAAAGTACATCTCTCATGTTTAGTTCGTCTTGCAATGTTTATAAGGATAATTAGGGACAATAATTAGCATCACTCAAATTGGAAGAAATCACCAAATATCGCATGTTTGGTTTCTTGTGGGATTCATGTAGGAACCGTACGGGCAGTTATAAGCCTTGTGGAATGCTGGAGTGTTAGACAAAGTAGCCAGTACTCTGACTGGGTGAGGAGGATAATGATCTATCCCCTTCAGAGGGACTCCTGGTGCCCTGGCTGTGCAGAAGAGTTGTGCGTAGTAAAGGAAGTAGAGTTGATCAGGGGAAAGGTTTTCCCTCTCCATGAAATGTTGAATAATGTCCGGGAAGGTAGTACGGGATAATTGGTCACTTATTGTTTGATAAGCATTGCTGACGCTGGCATCATCAGCCATGACCTCAGCGATGGTCAGGAGGCCATCAACTGTATAATACTTTTCCGTATATTCATTGACTCGGCACAGAACTCTTTGTACAAATTCGTTTACAGTGGCTTCATCCCATAATGTTGCGTTTGTCCTCCCGTATGGATCCCGAGTTCGGCCAACAAAATCAATGGCATGCCCAATTTCGTGACTTACGAAGACACCCATTGTGGCATACGAAAGAGCTGCTGGGAGGTCATAGTTGTAGAGTGGGTACATAAATCCTCCCAAGGGCACTAGTAGGGTATTACGTCTGTAAACGTAAAAGCTAATTAGGGACATTGGCGATAAGACTTCCCATTCTGTATAGGTTTCAGGATGTCTCAAGAATCTCATCCTGCGAAGCTGATTAAATTGCAGAAGATTTATTTGGTTTTGGATAAGATTGCGCCCATCAAATTTCAACGTTGTGTAGAGCGATTTTAGTAGTGGTACGTTATCCAGGGTGGACGGATATCCCACGAGAATTTTAATTAAGCTTAGTTTATCCAGTAAAGTCTTTTTTGCACTCTTTGTCAACCAACTGAAGTTTTTTATGTAACGAGTGTAGGTATCACGTATTTTTATGGCCATATTTTCCACTGTCCGTATCATGGCTTTGATGTTTGATCTTTTTGGAAGTTGCTGCTTAATGGTTTCCAAAAGTAAATAGGCCATGGGCAGTGCCATCCTCTCCTCGAGTTCTTTGATGCAGGGACGGTAACGGAAATGGGAAAGAGCGGTCGTGTTTTCACCCGTTACAGCATCGAAGAGGGGCAAGAACACATTTCTTGCTGCTTTATGTAAATATTGACTGTAGTACTGTATTACTTGCCACCGCATATATATGTAAAGTCTTTCAGAACCATTATCGGATATTTCCTTCCCTATCAGATCTGTGAGGTTTGCTAGATACTCTTGAATCATGGAAAGAACTCTTTCATCTTTATGGATAGATGTATCTAATTTTCTAAAAGCGTTATTGAAATACTTACTCCAGTTCAGAAAAGGAGCCAAGCTTTCCAGTTCACTTATACTTGTTTCATTAACCAGCTGAGAGCCACTTAAAGGTTGATATATCTCCAGTAGACCTATGATTTTATCAGCTTCATCCTCAAGTTCATTATTTCCATGGGTACCGACAATTCTTAATATATCTTTGGCATAAGTTTTATAGATACCCATTAGATCGTCACTTCTTTGGACAGTTGTTCCTTGTGGCAGTACGTCTGTGGAGGGTGTTGATAGTTCAATAACCATGCTGTCGGCGATACTGTTATCTATTTCAACCTTCCAACTGAAGAAGACGTGAACACTGAGTTCATGATGGACGTACTCCAGCATATCCTGGAATACTTCCAATGGCCGAAGGTCTTTGGATTTCAATTTATAAAGTCTGTCCATATTCCTGAGAATCTCTATGAGTGGTTCAGCTCCTTGTGTTTCTAGAAAAGATTCATTTTCACAGGTACTGTAGTAGATACCCACCAAGTTGACAATGTAAGGGTCCGCATTATGCAACAAGGTGTCATTTGCTATATGCTTAGTGGGCTTACCAGCCTGTTCGTGCTCTCCTGTTTTAGATTTGATAACCTTTGCTGCGATCTTGACCAGCTGTTCTTCCATCATATCCCAAATAGTAACAGTCATGTCTTCGAAAAGACTCCAGCGAGAGATCCCTTTGGGTGGCGGGTTATATATATCCCATTTCCCACAAGCATAGTCATAAAAATTATCACAGGGGTCCACGCTGGTATTCATTGATCCCGCTATATTCCGCGCCACAAATAAATGGAAGTCACGTACTCCTTTTGCTCCCATGTTCTGTACAGGTTTGACATTTTGTTCTTGTGAGTTGGATTGTGAAGATAGTAAAGGATAAAGAACTATGATCAATACCAAGCCTGAAACGAGAAGACCTGCAATGGCAACAAATATAATGCATTTCCTAGCCGAGGATGGGTGGTGGTCTTCTTCTTTTGCAGTTGGAGGCGATTCGATGTCATCATTCTTGTGATTACCATTGCTTGTATTATTTGATGAATGAGTGGAAGACGAGGCGTTTCCTTTTCTAGATAGGAGACCTGACATGGTCTCTAATAATCCATTTGGATATCGCCTGTTCTGTGGAGTTTCGTGATGCCGTGAACTTGATTGTTGTGTGTATGCCGCAGGACTTTCGTTTGGATGCCTCTCAGATACCATGGATGACATTATGTATTGATATGCCAAAAGCCAGTTTCACTTTCCCTTTCACGCGGTCAAGTCTCGCATGCTTACGTATTAGAGAGAATACTTTTTTTCAAGGCTACTCCACCGCTGCACTGTTCATCACTTACGTCGCACTACTTTTATTTATATTTTAAAATTTGTGTTATACATGGAAGCATGCTAGTATATGGATATTATGAGTACAAGCTGTTCTTATTAAAAACTTCGTATTTGTTTTAGTCTCATTAGATGCCCTCTTCATAAAATAATGTATTATGGTTGAAATCCTTTTTGATAAAAAGAGCACAAGTAGGATGAAAGCATTCCCGTTGAGAGAATCAGGAGTTGCGGGAGGAGAAAGGCACACCCAACTACGGCAGTGGGCAGAAAGAGACTGAAAGAAACGGGTTCCGAATCCCCGACCTAGCGTACGGCCAATCTGCAATGGCACTCTTGAGGAAACACACGAACGCGCGTACTTTGTTCTCTTGGGGACATTCATTGGTGCTTTCCCTCTTTTCCTCTTGAATGTTGTGCTTGCAAGAAATGCTACGCGTCAGATTTTTATTTAATGCATAGAAAGAATGCGTTACCCAAGTTTTGCCATGTAGTAGGTTGGCTCATGGCACCAGCCGCCCGTTGCGATACTACAGCTGAAGGATTTTGAATTTAAATAGGTCTGTCCAGGACAGTTCGATGTTAAGTCTTCCTTCAGTTACGGTTCATTTTCTTTGCCTACAGCTACACTGAATATTCTTGGATATTCATTACACATCTTTTATCATCCCTTCACATCTGACAAGTCATTACACTCTCCATCTCTGTTTCTCTTTACTTTATGTATTCTTCGTGCCCAGGCCCGATGAGGGCTGTTTTATTTTATTATTTTTTGGCCCGTCCTGGTGTCACAACCATAAAAAAAAACCACTAGGTGCTAGATTTCGATATATTACTGTAAGTCATATACAGAATTATTTATTTATTTTTTAAGACGATAATATAAATGCAAATGCTGTTCACTTCGTTTATTTTAATCGGCCGAGTCATGACAATGTACATTTCTCTCCTCGTTTGCGGTATTTCACTAGCAATGGTAAGAAGTTGAAAATAAAAGATAAAATAAAAAAAAGAGAAAGCAGTAACGAGCAAATATGGAGTAATATATATATATATATATATATATATATATATATATATATATATATATATATATATATATATATATATATATATATATGAAGTCAGAGAAGGTAAGAAGAAAGCGAAACAGAGATCGCATTCTAATAAAAATAAGAAACTCTTTCACATTAGTATAATGAGATGCACTTCTTGTCTGTGTTCATTTGCCGTATATGTGAATTCCGCAATATAAATACTATTAATCTTTTCATCTTCTTCCTCGTCTGTATTACTCAGATACAAATGATTAAATTGTTAATCGTCAGTAGAGGTTGAATCAAATAATACATCGTCACTAGAATTACTTTGAATTTCCTGAAATATTCCATAATTGTCTGTTGTGGTGCGAGTTTTAAGATGAAAGGAACCTTTTAAAGTTCAGTAGAAATTGTATTTGTCGCCTATATGTAGCTTTATGCCCACTATGTAACTTCCACGATATGATATGCATTCTTTTATATAATATATATATATATATATATATATATATATATATATATATATATATATATATATATATATATATATATATATATAGAGAGAGAGAGAGAGAGAGAGTATTGTAGTTATTTCGCCTATTGTGAATATAGAAAAATCAAATATATTTGTCACCTTTGTATATCATAACATTGAATATTGTTCTGGTTTTACGTCACTGACTCCCTTTTCTACCAAGGGCTAGGACGGTTGCCTTCTTGCTAAAGACTTGTTTTGGCATATGTAATCGTTACGCTGAGTGCATGCCCTTCCTAACCTCAGACCGTGACGGGGCGCGAACCCTCGACCTGACACCTCAAAGTCGCGGACGCTACCGCTTGAGCTACGGTGACTACATACCAGTGAATATATATATATATATATATATATATATATATATATATATATATATATATATATATATATATATATATATATATATATATATATATATATATATATATATATATATATATATATATAAGCATGACGTCTATAACCCCAAACATGAGAGAGAGAAGAGGGTGCTGCTGTTGCACATGATCTAGGTTGAAAACGATTCTCTGTATTTTTGTAGTCATACGTTTGTTTTTAAATAAGGTCATTATGAAATATGAAAGGTCTCATGGCTTGATAATAATACTTGACCTGTTTTCATGTGAAATAAATACAATCGTCGTTTTTATTTTTTATTGGCAATAAACTATGCGAGTATATTGGTAACGAAACCATTACGAAACTGAAATAGAAATAAATGACCCACATTTAGTAGACTAAAAAATTTTTATTGAAAAAATGTAAATATTTGAAAATAATACGGCAGAGCTGAGCAAGTACTATTACTATCAGTAATCCTTATACCGTATTAACAGTAGTAACAGATATGGTGCAGCAGTGAAAAGTATCCGTGTGTGTGTAAGTTTCAAAAGCCTTGTATCCCATTTAAGATTTTAATGGGACCTATATTCCTATTCGATGAACTCGTTTGTTTTGCGTCTAAAATTAATAGTTTTTTTTTTTATCATCTGAATTTACGTTATCTTTTCTTCGTACTGATGTCTCTTTGTTATCCCGTATCCTGCGTGTGTTGTTACTGTCCTTCCTAGAGATCTTTACCTTTATATCCTAAGCTGATTCTTATCATATTTTAATTCTTATATCTCTTTTGATGTTATTTTCTTCTCGTGATGCTTTTAAGTATTATCTCCTTAGTCGTGAGTGGCGCTTGACCTTTGGCGAAATTTTAGCCAGAGCTATTTATGGCGTCTCGCTTCCTGTCTTAACGGTTTAGGTTGTGAGAAGCTACCAATGATAAGGTCTTTTAGACAGAATTCGATCACTGGTGAAACGGTAAGCCAGATGGAGAAACTTCGCCCATTCCAACCAGGGCCTGAGGTCACTTTGGTATGTAAATTACGCGCTTCTTAACACTTTCAATCGCACTCAAACGCACGTGCGCTTCTCTAGAGACATTTCCAAAATTCTATTGTTCTCTTCTATATGCTGATTCCGCATACATGCACAAATATTCTCCCTTTCTATTTCCTTGGCTCTTGTTGCGCGCCACACGCTTCCCCGACTCCACCACCCACCTTCACCAGAATGCGCTTGGCCATAAACCCTTTCTCCAGTCAATCGTGAAATACATCTGCATGCTTGATATTCATTAGCGATTCCCAGTCGTTACAAATATTAAATTATTTAGCTATAGCTTGAACACGAGGCATCTTGTGTTCAGTGACAACTAATGAGGGTCGTCTGTAAAATGTGGATTTTGTATCATATTTGTTTTACGTTCAAGTTTTGTGTTATCTAGATGCACGAAGTTATCGAGTTTCATGTGCCTCTTTTCATGAAATATATAGTTTTATAGGTGATGCTCGTCTTTTATAGGGAAACAGTATAGTGG
>JAXCGZ010019651.1:10000-17500 GCA_037179515.1 Halocaridina rubra
TAAACGCCAACCTAACTCAAGGTTAAGCATCATGAGTTTTGGGTTGTTGAACTCTTTCGAGATCTTCACTATAGGCCTTCGGACTGAACTTTCTGTTATGGCTTTTCTATATATATTTGTTTTGGAATGTAGTTTATTTTATGCGCTGGCAGTATATGAACTGCCTCTTGTTTATTTTTTTTTCAGTATGAAAATTAAAGGATTTGTTTTTCTTGTTTAATAAACCCCTAATGCATGTTGGCTCTGCCCAATGGTATTGTACGGCAAGCTGAGGAAATGATGAAGATTCATCTTAAACTTCGTTTTTTTTTAATTTATTAATTTTTGATGGTTATAAAACTGTGGAAATGAAGACAATGGTGTTAAAGGGCTAGAGGAATATATTAAAAAAAAAAATTCTGTTGGATATTATACATTTCCAGTCTAAGTGTGATGTCGTCTCTTTGTGTGTATAGGATATGAACACATTTCAGATCGTAGGCGTTATTATTATTATTATTATTATTATTATTATTATTATTATTATTATTATTATTATTATTATAATAATAATAATTATTATTATTATTATTATTATTATTATTATTATTATTATTGCTTGTACAAAGGTGGCTTACCAAAGTCTCATTGGTTTGCTCTTCTGCCACTTTAAAACCAGGATAAATAGATAGATAGTCTATTTCAATTACTATGTACTTTATTTTTCCAAGAAGCGTGCAAATGTGCACCCCCCCCCCCCCTCTCTCTCTCTCTCTCTCTCTCTCTCTCTCTCTCTCTCCTCTCTCTCTCTCTCTCTCTCCATTGTTTCATAATTTGACAGAAAGCTTGGAATAAATGTCACACGTATAATGGTCATTATTTAGAATTATTTTTGGAGGAAATAAATATATGTTGGTGCGCATGCGTTGAACGGAATTGGCGAAGAGGCGATATTTGGAACTAACTCTCTCCCCACTCCCCCTGCCGATGCTTGAACCTTTTATTCCGAAACTCACTTTCGCTTTTAACCTTCGTGTGTGTGTTTGTGTGTGTCAGCGTGCGCGCGTGCTTATACTTGGACTTAGGGTGAAAGCTATGAATGTAGACCATGTGCATCTAAGAGAATACGAAGTCCTTTTTTCGCCCCCTCATATTTTTGTAATAACAATAATAATCATCATCATCATCATCACCACCACCACCACCATCATTATCATCACCACCCTTATCCCGCTGAAGGCAGCAAATTGGCTACAACATGAATAAAGAAGGAAGGTAACTAGCCGTCAGCATTTCGTCTAGCCTGCCTTTCTCTCTCATCCTTCAGCTGTATTACGATATGGATAGAGGAGGATGTTATTACCTGCTTCGTGCTACCCTATCCTATTCAGTCTCCTGTTATGGCGCCCAGGGAATACGAAGGTGGATGTTTGTCATACCGGGGGTTGGGGGAAGAAAGAATAATGATTAAAATTAATTTATTTTGCCATAAATAACCGTAGGATGATATGAGAAATTGTACCGTAATGTAAATTGAATTTTTATTCCTTTATCAATGATTAACATAGGTATGTTTAATATTGTACACACACAGACACGCGCGCGCGCATATGTATATATATATATATATATATATATATATATATATATATATATATATATATATATATATATATGAAATGAGAAATTGTACAGTAATGTAAATGAATTTTTATTCCTTTATCAATGATTAACATAGGTATGTTTAATATTGTACACACACACTCAGACGCGCGCGCATATATATATATGTGTGTGTGTGTGTGTGTGTTTTATTTTTATATTTCCTTTTATTTTCCTCACTACTTTCACTTTCTATAGCAGATGGTAATCATAGGAGAATTTTGAGCTATTGTTGTTGATCATATCCACCGCCATAAATACGTTCTCGCAGACTTCGAGGTTAGTGGACAGACTTGCACAACGCCATTTCTTGTGCAACAGAAGAAGAAGAAAAAATTTCGTGAAATCGACCGCTTTTGACCGTGTACCGTTGTACTTAAACTGCCCCCCCCCCCCACTTTCTCATTGATCGTTTATTTATAGTTCAAGTAAAAAAGAAAAAATAATGAATCGTTGTTTTGCAAGGAATTAAATAGATAGCGTGTATATATACGAGTTATTTACGTAATTTCATTGGAATTTTTAATGAGAGAAGTTTTATTGTTAACCAATATATATATATTTTTTTTATTTCGGATCACATTTTTTCTCTTTCTGTTTATTGTATTTTTAATGAATTTGGTGTTTTTCAACTTGTAACTACATCGGTATGGAACGCATCTATAGCAAAGGCTCTACATACAGAATACGTGATGTTTATGCTTACTTTTGCATGTGTTTGACTTGTCCCCTCTCTCCCCCCCCCTTTCTCCAAGAAGAACAGCAATATGGAAAAAAATCCTCGTACCAGTCATGCTTTCGCGTTCCTACGGTGTATGGAGCCTCACCAGGGCTATTTATGCATAATTATTCGCTTTTGGCACTAGAAAGTACAACGCCTATTTACTCTGTGTGTTGTGTTTTCCGTTCTAGAGCTATAATAATTGCCTCTGTTGCGTAAGTGTTGCTTTGAGGTACTAGATGGTTTTAGGGTCTGTCAACCATGTATTGATTTTATTCAGAAAACAGTAAGTTCTTTTTTTTACTTTTCTTTTATCAGAAGTTCACTCATTGTATCTCCTCCAGTGCTAGGAATTAACAGACATCAATACTATGCTATATATATCGAATAGAATGGAAGTCTACTTTTAGGTTACTTAAAAAAATGCTCGCCAAAACAGTGGTTTATAAGCACCCATAGAAATATTTATCTCGGTCTGTCTACTTGGAATAAAAACCATTGACATTTTTATGTTTCCCACGAGCTCTAATTTTTTTCCCCTTTCATGGACAGCCTAATCGTATTTCGCGAGAGGATTCACCCTCTGTTGGAACATCTTCGTTTCCTGTTTGCCTTCCCCTTTGAACTTTATCTCTCTCTCTGTCTCTTTCTCATGGTGCCAGTGCAAGTGGTTTACCTTGCTTTCCCCTCATAAGATCAGTCACGACTTTTCTCCGTTACGCGTTACCTTTCCTACCTGAGTGTATGCGTGAAATTGGAGGTTGGCCTACGGCAGTTCCATCCGTCTTTTTGTTATTTCTCTTGACTCAAGCTGTACTGATACCTTAAAGCTTTGTCTCATGTAACTCTTGTTTGGATTCGCAAACATGATGTTCTGAGAGAACACACACCTTACTCCTTCAGAGAGCTTTTCCATTTGCTTCTATTTGGATATCTTGCTTTGCAGTCCGAGCATGCTGCTATGGACTGGATCCTGTTATAAAACCAAGTTTAGTTGATGTATGATTCTTACCTTTTCAAGCAGCAGGTAATGCAGGTTATATACTCGTGTGGCTCTCTGTGAGACATAATTTTTTTTATGAGTGTGACACCAGGACGGGCAAATAAAGAAAAAATAAATAAAACGGCTCTCGTCGGGCCTGGGCACGAAGAAAGCAAAGTAAATATAAATAGAGATGGAGTGTTTTGTGACTTGTCAGATGGGTTTATTATTTTGTACGATTTTTTTATATTATTTTCTGTTATTTATCATATTGAAAATAATATATATATGAGTTTCGCTCTATATTTCTCTTATTAATTGGGATGAAGTAAAGTGAATCCTTTCCAGTATTCCACAAGTAGACCTAAGCCTATTCGCAGCCAATCATCCATATTATTCTTAATTTATGCTTATATGTATTAATTTATCTTAACCTAACCTAGAAGATATTAGAGGTACAGATAGACCATAATTTTTTTTTTCTGTTATGAGGGATGATCTGTACTTGGTTTGGTGACTAAGAGAGGTCTTGGTTTGTTTATACGTATTTGTTTATTTGACGAAGGCTTAAGTGGGGTTTAAACGGTCAAACGGTTCGTCGAACGCGGTTCGACAGACAAGTGTTTGAAGTGATGTTCGAACGTGTGAACGGGGTATTTAGTTCGTTCGACAACCAAATACCCCGTTCACACGTTCGAACATCACTTTCAAACACTTGTCTGTCGAACCGCGTTCGACGAACCGTTTGACCGTGTAAACCCCCCTTTAATTTACATGGGTATTAAATGCATTAAAACAACGGTGTGTATACTGGGTCAGTGACAGAGCAGTGAGGTTCCCAAGTCTCATTTTATTTTTCTGCTTTTAACAGGAAACAACATAGAAGATGTATATGTCCAGTAACATTCTGTCGTTCTATATATTTTTCTCAAACATATTTATCGTAAATAATCGACTCTGCTGTCTTCAAACTATCAAAAAGGGGGTAAAAAAGGCTTATTAAAGACAACAAATGAAAGAGTTTTTAGTATTTATTCATTGTATAATCTCATTGGATCGCCTTCTCATAGACTTTTTTTTACGGGGGGAATCGTTCTTTGAGGTGATCCGGCAAGGTCACGAATTTAATGAGTACTTAAAAATTCCTTCGTTTCACTTTTATCAATATACGTCTTACTTACCATTTACTCTTAGATTATCATTATTTTTATATATATTTTCATTAATTTTACGAGGTTTTGTTCCTGATATTGTATTTAATTGCTATTTATTCATTTAAATTGACGTCTGTTTCTGTTTTCATTTGGGCGAATCCTCCCACCGGAAGTGCGTCATTTGTATTGTGAAGAGTAATTAAGATTTTATCATAGGAGGAAACGGATTGCATTGCGAAGAATTATTGTATGACATAGATTGATGCTTAGACGGGAAAATATGATTTTTCCTTAGTTTCCTATGGGTAAAACGAAGATATTTATGAGGCTGTTCGAGAGTTGTATATGCTCGATGCATCGTGGCCCCCTTACCGTTGCCTGCACGTCATAAAGGGATGTTATATCGGTGTATGCATATGGGAATATGAGGGAGGGAAAAGCCTCACATGGAGATGAGTTCAGTTGAGCGAACGTCTTTAATAATTCCCTTCCTCCATATCTCATGAAATATATATATATATATATATATATATATATATATATATATATATATATATATATATATATATATATATATATATATATATATATAAAGTATTCTTGAAGTAGAAGATTTAAGGGAATATAGTTGCCCCTTTCGCGGTATGGGTTATTCTTTTTCTTAGTCAATATTTTTGCGTTTTCCATAGAATGTACCGAGCGGTTGTTTGTCTTTACATCAAGCTGTAGTATGTTAATGTTTTCAGAGAAAGGACGTTAAATGTTAAAGGTCTGGGATGGGAGAGTGATAACACAGAGCCGGGGCCCAAGCCCCCTCTCCAAACGCATGGACCCAGTGATCTCTTGGCAATGGCTGAATTATCAGGTAGACCTATAGGAAACCACCGACCACCAGATAATTGCCAAATTTACTCGGCGAGGACACGAGATGGAAATAACAAGCTATTATTATTATTATTATTATTATTATTATTATTATTATTATTATTATTATTATTATTATTATTATAAGGCGAAATATAATTATTTTACCTTGAAATGGAAATGAACACTGTAGTAGTTCAGAGAGAGAGAGAGAGAGAGAGAGAGAGAGAGAGTGAGAGAGAGAGAGAGAGAGAGAGCAGCCTTTGTTAATGTGTGTTGAGGTGCGTGTAAGCGGCAGTGCTTATATTGATTGTGTCGTCGGTCGCAGTCATTACACAAAATAAAATAAAAAGCCCTTTTACCAAGATGTTATAGGAATAGAAGACGAATGTCCTTACTATAATAGGGTGTGTTTTACTTCTTTCTCTCCTGTTAAAAAAAAGATAGATATTATGATGTCTATACTTATTTTTGTGGGTCCTAAAAGTGTTTTGCAATATAAATCTAGACCCGATTTCTTAAACAGTGTAAACTTAGGATACCATATTGTTAGTTAGCTAGACACACACAAATGGATTTGATAAACGCATCTGACGCGGTTCTGTGTATGGCTAGGATACCCCCATGGGGGGATCCTAGCCATACACAGAACCGCGTCAGATGCGTTTATGAAATCCATTTGTGTGTCTAGCTAACTAACAATATGGTTTCCTAGGTTTACACTGTTTAAGAAATCGGGTCTGGATCTATATTGAAAAACACTTTTAGGACCCACAATCCCCCCATGGGGGGATCCTAGCCATACACAGAACCGCGTCAGATGCGTTTATGAAATCCATTTGTGTGTGTCTAGCTAACTAACAATATGGTATCCTAGGTTTATACTGTTTAAGAAATCGGGCCATAGTATTCATTAAGTAATGAAAGATCAGGAGAGAGAAAGAAGTACTAACTTAAGGCTTTCTCCTATGCGCGCATATTGGCAAATCCACCCAAGTTAGAGGGATAGACAGGTAAACAGAAACGTATATTGACAGAATGCATATAGAAATAACTGTCAAAAGTGTTCGTCGGAGTATAAAGTTTTTGTTCCTCTGAAGAGACGGTTTTGTGATCATTTGTTATTGCCTGTCTTAACGACTGTAGTTTGCTTGAAAGTAAGGGTTCTTAATAAGTTAGGTGGTTGTTTTTATCTTAATGCTTTTGATTATATTATATTCTTTTCCTGTCTTTTACTCATATTTGTAGGACATTATTGAAAACTAGTATTGAAATATGTCTGCACTCGTATGTGGATGTACAGTGTATATGTGGCATGACGCTTCTAGCTTCATAGTATTATAATTATTTTTAATTTTGAAACACCTCAATTAGACGTTACTTTTACCTTAAGATATTGCAGTTTAGCGTAATTATACGCCGTATTGCGTCTCTATGTATCATGTTTGCGTCATAGTAAGTCATAGTCATACGTTTGCAAATGTGTTACTAATGTTGTTCACCTTAATTTTTCATAGAAGTGTTAAGAAATCTCTCGTGTTACAAAGTTCAAATGAGGTATATTTGTGCTTGATTGTGCAAAAGATAGCGGGGTGGGAGGGGGAAAGGTCTTGTATTTCTTGAGAAGTAATGCGTAAGGAGTCATTTGCGGGTCAAGGCAGTAAAAGTACTTATCTGTGGTGTCGTGATGAAAGCGCACGTCTAGAGGACGTTGTTGTAACGTTATCTTGTGTATGGCAGAAATTGAAAGTCGGTACGGAGAAACTCTCGATAATACGTTTGACAAATTCTGTTTATATCCCAATATTAAGACTGTATGGCGAAAACAAGAAGTAAACTCATTGAACTTGTCTATACATTTACCATAATAAAAACTTGAATGTTTTCTAAAAATCACCTCCATACATTTAGAAGCTCAACAAAACGTACTTTGTGGTATTATATATATATATATATATATATATATATATATATATATATATATATATATATATATATATATATATATATATATATTATGATGATGATGGAATAAGGTGGGTGATATTCTTTAGTTCCGGTTTTACGTCACGGACTCCCTTATCAACCAAGGGCTAGGACGGTTGCCTTCTTGCGAAGGACTTGTTTTGGCAGATGTA
>JAXCGZ010019651.1:25000-41504 GCA_037179515.1 Halocaridina rubra
AGGTGTTATCGACGAAGCATTTCTCTACAATTTTGTCTTGGTGTTTTCTTGAATCTTTGACTGTTAACGTACTGAAATTGTTTGGAAGTTAGAAACTATGCACATCAATTACATTTGTTTTTGTCTATCTATCTACCTTGGCTGTCTCCCCCAATAGGGGGTAGCCAACTTAAAAAAAGAAACAATAAGGGGATTACTTTGCTCTATGGGCAATGACGAGGGAGCTAGCGATTATTCAGATGGCACTGCTGGAGTGCCACAGCCCATCCTCCCGGCTCTTTCACAACCTGCGTCGCTTCATAAATGCCAACTCTCCTACTGTCCCTACCACAGGGTTACCTCTGTTAGATGCAGCCCCGTGGTAACAGCAGATGCCCATCAGAGCTGTGTCACAATCGCCCGCCACTCATTCCTATTCCTAGCACACTCACTTGCTTCCCTCACATCCGTTATCCTATAATTCAGGGCTCTCCTTACTCCATCCATCCACCCAAACCTAGGCCTCCCTCTAGCATTTAACTCATCAACTCTCGCATTCATCACCTTTTTCAGCAGCCTTTCATCATCCATCCTTTCCACATGGCCAAACCATCTCAGGACATTCATATGTACTCTTGCTGCAAATTCTCTCCTCACACCCATTCTTGCTCTCACCACTTCATTCCTAACCCTATCCAACCGAGATACACCAGTCATACTCTTCCGGCATTTCATCTCATACACATTTAGTTTCCGTCTCACTTACTTTCATACCCCATAACTCTGATCCATACATCACAGTTGGCACAAGCACTTGCTCATACAAAACTTTCTTAACATTCATTTCCAACCCTCTATTCTTCATCGCTCCTTTCAACGCACCCAAAACTTTACATCCTTCATTCACTCTGTGACACACATCTGCTTTCACTCTACCATTTGCAGCTATAACCGAGCCTAAATACTTAAACTGATCAACTTCCTCAAGTGTCTCTCCATTCAACATAACATTCAATCCAGTCCCATCCTCATTTCTTGTACACCTCATAACCTTACTCTTTCCCACATTCACTCTCAACTTCCTTCTCTCACACACCATTCCAAATTCTTACACTAACTGACACAGCTTCTCCTCTGAATCTGCCACCACCACAGTATCATCTGCAAACAACAACTGATTCAGCGCCTACTCGTTATCTTCCCCATCTACCATTCTCAAACCTCGACCACGCACTCGCTCTTTCACATCTCTTACGACTCCATCAATATACGAATTGAACAGCCATGGTGACATCATTCATCCCTGTCTCATTCCCTACCCTAACACAAGCTCTACTCTCCTCATACAAACTCTTTACTGCATGCAACAGTCTACCATCAATTCCATATAACCTCAAAACATTCCACATTGCCTCTCTATGAACTCTATCTTACGCTTTCTCCAGATCCAAAAATGCAAAATACACATCCTTTCCCTTAGCTAAATATTTCTCACATGACTGCCTAACTATGAAAATCTGATGTATACAACCTCTACCTCTCCTAAAACCACTCTGCACTTCCGCGATCACATTTTCTGTCTTATCCCTAATCCTATTAATCAGTATCCTACCACTCACTTTTCCTACCACACTCAACAAACTTATACCCCTATAATTACTGCATTCATACACATCTCCCTTTCCTTAGTATAGGGGCACTATACAAGCAATCACCCTTTCCACTGGCACCATTGACAACATAAAGCATATATTAAACCCTCACTAACCATTCCAATGCAGTCACACCCCCTTCTTTCAACATCTTCGCTCTCACACCATCCATTCCAGGTGCTTTACCTGCTTTTGCTTCATACAATGCCCTTTTCAACTCCTCTCTTGTAATCTCTCTCTCATATTCATCTCCCAATACTGGCACTTGAACTCCCCCCACTGCTACTATAGCTGCCTCTCTATCTTCCTAAACATTTAGCAAGCATTCAAAATATACTGCCCATCTTTTCCTTGCATCGTTCCCTGTTAACATCTGTCCATTCATATCTTTCAATGTCTCTTCCATCATCGATCCACCCTTCCTTACTCTCTTCACTTCTTTCCAAAACTTGTTTTTATGCTCCTCATATGACCTACTAAAATCCTGTCCCCACCTAACATTTGCCAACCTCTTCTCTTCCTCTACCTTCTGCTTGGTTTCCACATTTTCTCCCTATATCTTTCATACTTCTCCATTCTGTTACACTGCAGCCATTCCTCAAAAGCCCTCTTTTTCTCTTCCACCTTCATTTTCACCACTTCATTACACCACTTGCTGCCCCTCCTCATGCCACCTCCAACAAACCTCTTTCCACACACATCACTTGCATGTCCCACAATACATTCTTTCATTAACCCCCAATCCTCCTCTAACTCCCCAACTTCACTTTCTTTCACCCTGTTATATGCCACTTTCAACCTGTCCTGATATTCCTGTCTCTTCTCTGGTTTTTCAACTCTTCCACTTTCACCATTTCCCTTCTACATCCCCCCACTCTATTTCCCCACTCTTTTGCTACTACCACTTTTGCTTCAACCAAAAAATGATCAGACATCTCAGCAGCCACAACCCTAAATGCATGCACATCTTTCACTCTATCAATCATGCTCTTTGCTACCAACACATAATCCATCAGTGCTCTTTCTTTCACTTTTCCATTTGCCACTCTCATCCATGTATACTTATTTATTAACTTCTTTAAAAAACTATTATCTATCACCAACTCTTGCTCCAAACACATATCTACCAGTCTCTCGCCACTCTCATTCCCACCTGGTACCCCATACTTTCCTACAACACCTTCTACCTCTCCATCATCCACTCTGGCATTCAAGTCACCCAACACAACTACATAGTTCCTTCTACTCAGACCATCCACACACCTAGTTATTTCATTCCAGAATGCATCCCGCACTTCTCTCACATCCTGGCCCATACGCACTAACAAAAGCCCAACATTCCCTACCTATCCTAGCCCTCACCCACATTAGCCTAGATGACACTTCTTTCCATTCCACTACCTTATTTACCATCCATTCACTCAGCGATAATACCACACCTTCTGTCGCTCTCCCTCTTTGAACCCCAGACACCCTACCTGTCACATCACCAAATGCCACTTCTCCTTTTCCTTTCATCTTTGTCTCACACTATGCCAATACATCCATCCTCCTCCTACCAAACATATATCCAACTTCACATGTTTTGCTCTCTATCGTACTACAACCATGCACATTTAGACACCCCAAAACTAGAGTTTGGGGAGAAGTTTTTCTCCCCTCTACTCCCCTTCTTCCTTGACGTCTCGCTGGAGTATAATACAACGGGGGGTATTCACAGTCCCCTCGCCCCATCCACTTTTAGTTGCCTCTTACGACACGCAGGGAATACATTGGGGCTATTCTTCGACGTTGTGCCCGCCACCACAGGGAAAAGGCCTCTAAGACTTTTTCCTAATCTTCAGGTTCCCACTGTTTCCACTTTTGGTGATGGGGGGGCCTTTGATGCAGGGAGCTTGATGATTACCTTAGTTTTTCTTAAAGACTGTTTTTAATGAGAGATGATTTTCAAAAGAAGTTCCTGACAGATAAACTGTGAGAAAGTGTGGCTGGGGAATTACAACTGGATATCCTTCCTAGCATCCCACAGTGGCCTGATCATGGGTCTTTCAGATCTGGAGTCAGCCATGCTGACAACTCAGCTACTGTGGTCCCCAGAATATTAAGCTGAAAAGTTGGGAAAATGAATAATATAAGTTGGAGGCAGAAAGTGTTCTACTAATCGTGGTGGGAAGAGACACTTTGTATAGAAATAAGTAGATTGTTAGCATATCTGCTGTGTCTATATTGCAGCTATGACTATCCCTTCCTCGTTTCAGGTTTTGTCCAAACTCTCGCTGTATATTAAAAATATGCGAATTATCAGAATCGCTGATGTGTCTATATTATTACAATGACTATCCCTTTTTTATTTAAGGTTTCGCCAAAACTTGAGTTTTGACATCGATAAATTGGAGTACTTGTGTCCATTGTGTGAAGCCCTTTGCAATACTGCTTTGCCCTTACTGCCAAGTGTTACAGGTGGTGCAGCTAGTCTTCAGGCTCAGGAATCTTCCTCGTCTCCACCAACAATATCTCTTGTTGATTGGCTGCAAGGGGTACAAACTATCCTCAAGATGAAGGTAAGTTACTATAGACAGTACAGTACTTTGTAAATATGATTTTTGTTTGCCTTTTTGTGCTAAGCTGCAATATTATTTTTTAACAAAGTGGTTACTTGTGTTTGGTGATTATTCAAGTTTGCTGTTTGGCATGGTAATAATATCTTTGGAGATATTATCATGCTCCATTGAAGGTACTTTCTGGATGTGAAGTCCTTTGTATTTTTTGTTGCATATTCATGTACAGTAGCTTGTAATTATATTACTTGGTGAATCGTAAATTAATGACATAGTTATTGAATTATTGTATTATGTATATTTCCTAAATATGAGATAGTATGTGAAATTTAAGCCAATGAATTATTTCTGAATTTTTTGTACACTATTGTGCATTTGCATATACTGTTTAAGTGTAGAAGCATGGTAACAGTAAATCAGGCACAATATCAGAATTGCATAGCTGTAATATTATTATATTACTTATTAGAGGCCCAAATATATCCTTCAACGAACTTTCAAGTGGGTATTATGTATAGGCCCGTCAACCCTTATAGTGTTGATAGTTTAATAAGAATCTTCATATTCTTTATTATTTATTTAACCCAACAAGTGGCTCCTTAAAATCCTGCAACTTCGTGATAATTATATTGTCAGATCCTGTGGTCAGCACCAGAAGGCAATTAAAAAATAAACTTGTGTAACTATTAATACAAATAACATAACTTTTAGTACTTATACATCTCTGACATAACTTAATCATATTGAAATAAAAATGGCAGTTAAATATACATGCAGTATGAACAAATAAACTAAATTATATAAAAAACATAATGCATTATTACAGCATAGAACATTGGTTTGTTGGTGTAGATCTTCACTCAAGGATGGGTGGAACGGGTCATGGATGACCCGTAAAATAGGATATCAATAATGCAGTGTTGACTACTGACAAAAAGTAAATAATTCAATAAACATGTGAAGTTTTTTATTAATATTTATTGCCAAAAACAAACTTGCAATCAGCAACACAAAGGTGAATGGGTTGTATAATAAAATTTTTAAGTAATTAAATAGAATGATTATCTAGTTCACAACTAAGGTAATCTAATAAGTTATTTATGGGTACTTTGGTAAGGTGGGAACTGTAGCCACCGTGGCTCAAGCGGTAGCATCCGCGACTTTGAGGCGTCAGGTCGAGGGTTCGCGCCCCGTCACGTTCTGAGGTTAGCAAGGGCATGCACTTAGGGTAATGATTACATCTGCCAAAGCAAGTCCTTGGCAAGAAGGCAACCGTCCTAGCCCTTGGTAAAATAGGGAGTCCGTGACGTAAAACCGGAATATTGGGAAAGTGGGAACAATCATCAAAACTATTCATATGCATATCTGGAGTGATAACAAGATTCTGAAGTTTTTCAATCAGGTCATAGGAATTAAATATATGGGAGGATGATATTTTTCCAAGCAAAGGGGACAGTACACGAACTAAAAACTTGGATATCTTATAAGATGTAGAGCCAACAGAACTGATAATTGGGTGCATAAGTAATCAAGGTTTGTGAGTTTTACTATTCCATAAATATATGGGAGTCTTAGGGAATGAAATTATACTTGGTCAATTAATAAGGTGTGATTTATAAGAATGCATTTTAAGGTACTATTGAAATGTTTTATAATATCATCTAAGGGATTCTTTTTTAACTGCAAATATCTGCTTTTATCAGCTAATAAATTATTTGTTTTGCTTAAATAACTATCTGTATTTAAAATCACAAAGGTATTTGCTTTGTCAGCTTTGGTAACAATTACATCAGAGTCACGTTTTAACTGTTCAAGTGCTTTCAAAATCTAATTGGTATATTACAAATATTCGAAATCTTATTAATACACTGATAAATAAGACCTCTTGCCTTTTTGATATTAGAAACCGGAACATCGCTAAATTTTTCTAATTTACTGAAAGCTGTCGCAACAGAAGGGGTTTCATTGACAGCAAAAAAGATACCAAATCCAAAGGCAGTCACCACATTAGGGTTAATAGTCTTTTAAGACAAGTTGATAATGCAATCACTGTTTGACTTTGTGGTACAAAACCTGTATTTAATTAAATTTTCCAATTTATTTTTTTTATTTCACTTAAATGCTTTCGTAGATCACAATATAAATTCTTGAATGCAGTTCTTTCCTCACAGGCAGTTTCCTGAATATGTTTTTGAACTATCTAATTTACCTGGTTTTACAACTTTACCACTGCCAAAAACATGTGTTGGTATGATTAAGCAAATACTTTCCTTTGAAGGGTTACTAATTTCCTTTTTTCTCCTGATTTCTGTATGTATATATATTGCCTCATTTGTTTGTACAAATCAGATTCCTCAGAAGATAAGTAATACACTCGAAAGTACTAAGTACTAAGGATCTAAGAATTTCTTTCAATTTCCTTACGTAACCATAGCCATTCACACATTTACAAGATTCGTGTGTTTCGTGTGAAATAGAATCATATATATATATATATATATATATATATATATATATATATATATATATATATATATATATATATATATATATATATATATATATATATATATATATATATATACTGTGTATATATATATATATATATATATATATATATATATATATATATATATATATATATATATATATATATATATATATATATATATATATATATATATATATATATATATATATATATATATATATATATATATATATATATATATATATATATATATATATATATATATATATATATATATATATATATATATATATATATATATATATATATATATATATATATATGAATAATTTTTTACCCCAACTGGGACTCGAACCTAGGACTTGTGATTACTAAGTCAAGGCGCTCCCACTACACTACAGAAGGTTAAAAGGAATCTAACCTTATAGCTTATATCTGCTATACTTAGGAATGAACGCATTCTAACTGAATGACACTATGTTCATATTACAGATTCCCCAACCTCACTCGTGGCTTCATTTTAGCATTTAATTCAATTCCCAATCTCATTCGGGCCATGAAATAACCAATTAAGCACATTGCATAAGTGAAAACATGAATCATTTTTTACCCGGACCGGGACTCGAACCTAGGACTTATGATTACTAAGTCAAGGCGCTACCACTACACCACAGAAGGTTAAAAGGAATCCAACCTGATAGCTTATATATGCTATACTTAGGAATGAACGCATTCTAACTGAATGCCACTATGTTCATATTACAGATTCCCCAACCTCACTCGTGGCCTCATTTTAGCATTTAATTCAATTCCCAATCTCATTCGGGCCATGAAATAAGCAATTAAGCACATTACATATGTGAAAACATGAATCATTTTTTACCCGGACCGGGACTCGAACCTAGGACTTATGATTATTAAGTCAAGGCGCTACCACTACACCACAGAAGGTTAAAAGGAATCCAACCTTATAGCTTATATCTTCTATACTTAGGAATGAACGCATTCTAACTGAATGCCACTATGTTCATATTACAGATTCCCCAACCTCACTCGTGGCTTCATTTTAGCATTTAATTCAATTCCCAATCTCATTCGGGCCATGAAATAAGCAATTAAGCACATTAAATATGTGAAAACATGAATCATTTTTTACCCGGACCGGGACTCGAACCTAGGACTTATGATTACTAAGTCAAGGCGCTACCACTACACCACAGAAGGTTAAAAGGAATCCAACCTTATAGCTTATATCTTCTATACTTAGGAATGAACGCATTCTAACTGAATGCCACTATGTTCATATTACAGATTCCCCAACCTCACTCGTGGCTTCATTTTAGCATTTAATTCAATTCCCAATCTCATTCGGGCCATGAAATAAGCAATTAAGCACATTACATATGTGAAAACATGAATCATTTTTTACCCGGACCGGGACTCGAACCTAGGACTTATGATTACTAAGTCAAGGCGCTATCACTACACCACAGAAGGTTAAAAGGAATCCAACCTTATAGCTTATATCTGCTATACTTAGGAATGAACGCATTCTAACTGAATGCCACTATGTTCATATTACAGATTCCCCAACCTCACTCGTGGCTTCATTTTAGCATTTAATTCAATTCCCAATCTCATTCGGGCCATGAAATAAGCAATTAAGCACATTACATATGTGAAAACATGAATCATTTTTTACCCGGACCGGGACTCGAACCTAGGACTTATGATTACTAAGTCAAGGCGCTACCACTACACCACAGAAGGTTAAAAGGAATCCAACCTTATAGCTTATATCTTCTATACTTAGGAATGAACGCATTCTAACTGAATGCCACTATGTTCATATTACAGATTCCCCAACCTCACTCGTGGCTTCATTTTAGCATTTAATTCAATTCTCAATCTCATTCGGGCCATGAAATAAGCAATTAAGTACATTACATATGTGAAAACATGAATCATTTTTTACCCGGACCGGGACTCGAACCTAGGACTTATGATTACTAAGTCAAGGTGCTACCACTACACCACAGAAGGTTAAAATGAATCAAACCTTATAGATTATATCTGCTATACTTAGGAATGAACGCATTCTAAATGAATGCCACTATGTTCATATTACAGATTCCCCAACCTCACTCGTGGCTTCATTTTAGCATTTAATTCAATTCCCAATCTCATTCGGGCCATGAAATAACCAATTAAGCACATTACATATGTGAAAACATTAATCATTGAATCTGTAATATGAACATAGTGGCATTCAGTTAGAATGCGTTCATTCCTAAGTATAGCAGATATAAGCTATAAGGTTGGATTCCTTTAAACCTTCTGTGGTGTAGTGGTAGCGCCTTGACTTAATAGTCATAAGTCCTAGGTTCGAGTCCCGGTCGGGGTAAAATATGATTCATGTTTTCACATATGTAATGTGCTTAATTGGTTATTTCATGGCCCGAATGAGATTGGGAATTGAATTAAATGCTAAAATGAAGCCACGAGTGAGGTTGGGGAATCTGTAATATGAACATAGTGGCATTTAGTTAGAATGCGTTCATTCCTAAGTATAGCAGATATAAGCTATAAGGTTGGATTCCTTTTAACCTTCTGTGGTGTAGTGGTAGCGCCTTGACTTAGTAATCATAAGTCCTAGGTTCGAGTCCCGGTCGGGGTAAAAAATGATTCATGTTTTCACATATGTAATGTGCTTAATTGGTTATTTCATGGCCCGAATGAGATTGGGAAATGAATTAAATGCTAAAATGAAGCCACGAGTGAGGTTGGGGAATCTGTAATATGAACATAGTGGCATTCAGTTAGAATGCGTTCATTCCTAAGTATAGCAGATATAAGCTATAAGGTTGGATTCCTTTTAACCTTCTGTGGTGTAGTGGTAGCGCCTTGGCTTAGTAATCATAAGTCCTAGGTTCGAGTCCCGGTCGGGGTAAAAAAAAATTATTCATGTTTTCACATATGTAATGTGCTTAATTGGATATATATATATATTATATATATATATATATATATATATATATATATATATATATATATATATATATATATATATATATATATATATATATATATATATATATATATATATATATATATATATATATATATATATATATATATATATATATATATATATATATATATATATATATATATATATATATATATATATATATATATATATATATATATATATATATATATATATATATATATATATATATATATATATATATATATTATATATATATATATATATATATATATATATTATATATATATATATATATATATATATATATATATATATATATATATATATATATATATATATATAATATATATATATCACACACAGTGTTTCCCCCCTTATTGCGGGAGTTCGGTTCCGGGACCCGGCTCGAGACAGGAAAACCACGAAGTAGGATCAGCCTTTATGTACATAGATATTTTAATTTATTTTTACGTTTACACTGTATAAACCCTCCCTATACTGTTAACAAACCACCCTTTACTTCATAAATAACAGCATGCAACGTAAATTTATATGAAAGTGATAGATAAAATTACAGTGAATGAAGTGGTAATTACATGACATACTCATGTACATAGGTATTTTACAATTATGTTTACATTTACGTACTGTATAAACTCTGCCTGCACTGTTAAAAAAACACCCTTTACATTATAAATAACAGCAAGCAATGTAAATTTTTATGAAAGTGATAGGAAAACTTACCATGAATGAGGTGATGATGACGTGACATACATAGGTATTTTACAATTATTTTTACTTTATGTACTGTATAAACCCTCTCTGCACTGTTAAAAAAACACCCTTTACATTACAAATAACAGCAAGCAACGTAAATTTTTAGGAAAGTGATAGGAAAACTCTCGTGAATGAGGTGATGATGACATGACATACATAGGTATTTTACAGTTATTTTTACGTTTACGTACTGTATAAACCCTCCCTGCACTGTTAAAAAAAGACCCTTTACATTATAAATAACAGCAAGCAACGTAAATTTTTATGAAAGTGATAGGAAAACTTACGGTGAATGAGGTGATGATGACGTGACATCCATGGGTATTTTACAATTATTTTTACGTTTACGTACTGTATAAACCCTCCCTGCACTGTTAAAAAAAGACCCTTTACATTATAAATAACAGCAAGCAACGTAAATTTTTATGAATGTGATAGATAAAATTACGGTGAATGAGGTGATGATGACGTGACATAAATAGGTATTTTACAATTATATTTACGTTTACGTACTGTATAAACCCTCCCTGCACTGTTAAAAAAACACCCTTTACGTTATAAATAACAGCAAGCTACGTAAATTTTATGAAATTGATAGATAAAATTACGGTGAATGAGGTGATGATGACGTGACATCCATGGGTATTTTACAATTACTTTTACGTTTACTTACTGTATAAACCCTCCCTGCACTGTTAAAAAAACACCCTTTACATTATATAATAACAGCAAGCAACGTAAATTTTTATGAAAGTGATAGATAAAATTACGGCAAATGAGGTGATGATGACGTGACATACATAGGTATTTTACAATTATTTTTACATTTACGTACTGTATTAACCCTCCCTGCACTGTTAAAAAAACACCCTTTACATTTTTTATCAATTAAATAATGAAATTTTTTTTTTCAATAAAAAAATGAATATACTGAAAATTTTTATTTTTTCAGTATTTTAATATTTTTGCGTATACCCAAAAAATAAAAAAATAATTTATAAAAAAAAAACGCGATACAGTGAGAACGCAAACCAAGAAACGCGATACAGCGGGGGAACACTGTATATATATTATATATATATATATATATATATATATATATATATATATATATATATATATATATATATATATATATATATATATATACTCACCTCTCAAACTAACATGAGGATAGGTTCTCAAAAGGCTTGGGCAATATAAATTTTGTGTAATATGAATAGTCAATTACCATAAGGAATAATGGTAATAGGCATAGATACGTTCCACAACCGTTCATAAACACACTATGCCAAAGAAATAAGATAAGCAAAACATATTTTACAAATAGCAAAGCTGAAATACCTGTAATTATGTATATTAAAATACAAATAGTGCACAGTATTAAAGATATACAGATTTACAAATAAACACTGTACAGTGAACAAATTAACGCACTCTGTTATGTGGTGGGCAACAGGAAGAAAGATTTTTTTACCGTATTTGGTATGTTTTTATGCTTTATGGATGCATATGCGTCATTTATATAGAGTGAGAACTACAGTAGGAGATATGTGGGAACGGGAGAGATTTGATATAAATTTGGAAGCAAAATTTTCATAGCTAGATTGTTTACGTGGGTAGTGAGGATATTAATAGCATTATTGCTTACAGTTTATGATTTATATATTAATTAGCATCAGTGTAAAGTGCCAAGTTCCCATGAGCATGAAATCTTTTCAAGTAGTTTATGGCAGGCAGAACCGTAAGTGTTAGCTATGATAGGAAGAAAAGAATTTATTTTTCTTCATTTTGCCAATCTACTAAACTGCAGGTATGGATTGCACTACAGCTAAGAGTGTATACTACTCTGCTATGATATTGCAAGGTAATATAATATTCAAAAAATATTGCTTAAGGACGAGGGTATAAGTGTATTATTGGGATAGCTACATATATTATGCAAGTTTGGATTGTGATTATTTCTGGTACGCTGATATTAATAAAAATTTATTCTGACAGTTTATTTTAATACTTCCAAGTGTATTATCTCATGAGCTGCTATGCCCCTGTTGTCTGTCTTGTGTTGTTACCAGTTTGTAACTTAGATTTAACATCTTCCATAGAAATTTTTTGTGCAGTGTTTTTAATATTGACATATTTATTGTATGTTGGTGTATCTTTTACTCAAATATTAAATCGTTATCCTAAAATAAAGAAGATTCTAGTGTTCTCTGCTATGAGGCCTTACACTTTTTGCTAGAAAAGATAGAGCCACGTACAACTATTGATTTTATCTCTTTTGGTTGTCTACTAGAGGTTAATTCTGCAGTTTTAAAAGCATTAAGATAAAAGGAATGTATGGATAAAATATTAGCTTGCAAGTAATTATAATGCTTTATATATGTTCAAAACAGTTTATCTTAAAAAACTGTGAAGATTACAATGTCGTTGTATAGGTTGATAAGCTGAAAATACTCTTTATGAGGAAGAACATAAAAATAGTTCCGTTTAATCTAAAATATTATTTAATCGATAGTAAAATATACTTTCATGCTAAATTACCACCCAGTCAAGAGAAAGCATCATATTTAAATCTAACTTGACTGAATAGAACAGCATGATAATAGTAACGTCCTTCATATCATATATTACTATTAATCCCTTAATTTGATTCAGTTTTTCTGTTCCTTTTATCAGTGATAATGATTTTATATTTGAAAAATAAATTAGATGGGTGAATTTTTGGCTTGTTCAATGTTTTAACCAAATGCGTGTGTTTTGCATGGTATACAGACAGTAATGCTGGCAGGAAGTCGCCCTGACGAGGAGAGCTCTTTCCAGGAGGACATGGACATGGAGGGATCTCAACAAGGGGGATCAGCTGCTGTATCCTCCTCGGGGGCTAATATGACTACTTTTGGCATTGTTACCTTACCTGCAACTGGGGGTAGTGTCAGCGGAGGTAGTGCCGTATCGCTGTCAATGCCACGACTGGTTTCCAGTGGTAATGCCATGGGGTCTAACTCATTGCTGCATTGTCAGCTTAGGCATGGGGCTGGGGGGCAGAGGGGCAGGCCTCCTCATTGGTCCAAACTTCCTCTGTACAGGCGACATAGAAAGGTATTTTCAGTTACTGTATATTTTTCATTTGTTTTTGACAAGATATCTGCTTTAATTGTGTTGCTATTTAGTAGGTATTGTATTTGTGACTGGAAAAGAATTTCTTAGATATAAAAAATCTAAATGAATCATGAAAACAAGCTCTATGTCTGTAAGCCAATTCTAGCAAGCGTTTTTTTTTTTTTTTTTTTAATAATACCACTGTATTCAAGTGAATATTACATATGATAAGTTTATTGATGTAAATACTGTACTGATGAGTATTTGAATCATTCCCAGTTATTTCTAATAAATTCCATTTTCAAGAAATTGCTTGCTTCTATAGTGGTGATGTGTTACCAGAATACTGTGTACGGTTTTGAAACTTAATATACATAATTTAGTGAGTACTTTAATTCCAATAGTGAATTTTTCGGTAATATAGCGCATTTGTTAATAGCATGTAGCTATTATTTGAATTAACACCTATCGATATTAGTTCCTCTGTAGCAAGCCTGTGTAGTTTCTCTTTCCAGAGTGGCTAAAATGAAAATTTTTAGTTCTTAATATGACCTTCTATAACAGTTATTATAAATCTTATAATTTGACTTGCAAGGATATAATATTGTGCATTTTTGTAGCTTTGATAGTTAAGATATGAAAATTGGGGTGGGGGGGGTGGAAAAATAAAGAACTCAGTAATCATTTAGGCAAATTTAGAGTATATCAGTTTTATCACCAACATGCTTTACCCACATAAAGGAATCATTCCATAATATGTATTTATTACTTGCCTGTCAAAGTGAACTTATCAACCAGGGTTATGGATAAAAGAATTGAACATTTGTTTCTCATAATTAGTGATTTTATCATGTACTTGAATGTGATTTCAGTATCATCATCAGACTTAGTATATAATATATATAATGTTGAAGATTGATACCAGACAAGGAATACTATATCCTCTCTTCATATCTCATTACGAAGTAGTGACTGGCGTAGTTGCTAGTTAACTTAAATACAGTTCAGTATCATCATCAGACTTAGTATATAATATATATAATGTTGAAGATTGATACCAGACAAGGAATACTATATCCTCTCTTCATATCTCATTACGAAGTAGTGACTGGCGTAGTTGCTAGTTAACTTAAATACAGTATATATATATATATATATATATATATATATATATATATATATATATATATATATATATATATATATATATTATGTAGGTATATGCATATTCTGTACTTATATCTATATATACAGTACTATATGCTGTTACAAGTAAATGTGTGGGTTTGTGAAATGTTTTGATTTAAGGTCATGACATTTGATATCTACTGATAATTGGACCGTTGAACTGTTGCTACACATTATTTGAATAGTATAAGGGATTGTATTTCACGTTTCGTTTAATTCTTCTGCTCAAAAACATTGGTGTATTTAGAATATGATCATATCTCACCTGCATTCCTATTGATAAACTGATAAAGGCTGAATCATTTGACATACATTTGTTATTATATAATTGTTCAAAAAGTAATATATATCAAAGAGGTTTATTGTTTCAGGCTTAAAAGCTACTTACAAATGACAATGCTTATTACTTCCTTTATTTTTTAAAGGGTTGTGATGGAAAAGAGGAAGAAGAGGATAGCAATACTTGCTCAGAAGGAGTTTGGACTTCACCAACACTTCCGAAGGTTGCTCTGGAATTTCTCTCGAATGTTTCACCTGAAGCTGCTGAAGCATTCAGTCTGCTCTTCAGCAATCCAGCATCAACAGCTATACCTGTGTTTACTGACCAAACTTTAGATATGATGGGCAATTTTGCACATGCTGTGTATGTGGTGAGTTATTACTTAGATATATTTTCAATTTTAATATTTACTTGACTCCTGTATTACAATCTTACTTCATTCCCTTAGTGCTACTTAGCTAGAAACATATTGGGGAAAGAAAAAAATGGGTAACCACCAGGGTCAGATTATAAGGGTTACTCAATAGGGGATCTGATTTTCCACCTTTATTTTAACTTTCGATTCCTGAATAGCACCAAGGAAAACTAAAAATGAAAGCAACTTGCATTAGTATGACAGCAAAGAATATATGTTGACGATCATCTCTTCAGGTAGTCATATTGACAGAATGGGAATGTTTTACTTATGTATAGTACTCTCTTCATAAGTAATATTTCGAGTGCTGTCTTGTAGCCTTAGGTAAAATGTTTTCCTCTCTGTGATGCTATTCCAATTATTTTATGTTTGTGGAGAGATATTGACATTTAGGGAATACAAGTGAGGAATTTTCTTCCAACAGAAGTCATTATTTCATTACAATATGTCCAATTCGTTTTAGATAATTTGAATGTGTTAAGTCAATTTAAAATGTTATTTTGCCTTATAATGAAAATACTATATAATTATTAAGCAAGTGCTATTACTATGAAAATCATGAAAATATTTTTACTCTTGACTTCTTAGTGCTGCTGCGCAAATTAATTTTATGTTAAATGATATTGCTTCTGAAAGGGGTATTGATGGAAAAATTTATGTTACTGTTGCATGGATTTGAATTTGATGGAAGTTGGTCTAGTTATGTGGTGACAGATGAAATAATTGTTCATGTGCCAGAGGATTTATTTTTATATTTGGATTAATTTAGTATTGTTGAACTGAAGTAATATGAGATTTTTATTATGTAGATTATAATCCCGTTGTTCTTGCCATTAAAGTACTTTCTTTTTATAGTGGTAAATTATTATTACTATAGAAATAATAGTTTCCTGTTTTAAAATAGCTTCCCATTTCAACTAGTTTTGTTTTCATTGATAAGCTGATGATGTAATTTGATTTTAGTAAGCCATCACACTACTTCTGTTGTCATTGCTATGATGTTTCTATTTTCTTTCTGCAGCATGGCCTAAATGTCAACCCGAATCACT
>JAXCGZ010019652.1:0-12500 GCA_037179515.1 Halocaridina rubra
TCATCATAATGATAATTATTATTATTATTATTACTAGTAGTAGTAGGTGCTGTTGTCATTGATTTGTTTTTACCTAGGAAAGTTTTAAAGTATGTTTTCAGTTCAAGTTTACTATCTCAAGACTAAGATATAATGATACATAGTTTTTCACATATATGTTTGAATAGAATTAAATGTTGGTCTAAGAATAAGAAGATATGAGCATAAACGAATTTCTTCAGCTAATATCATTCCTTCTTCAAACGGTCAGCAGAAAAAAAAAATTAAGTATAAACTATCTATGTTGTTGTCTGACACTCACTTCTTTTATGAAAGAATGACATGCTAAATGCTGTATGCATTTAATTCAACAAGCAATACTTATCGCATTAAGTGATATTGTTTCACAATTTCTACAGGAACTGTTTTTAGTCACCGAGAATGAGGATGATATCGATAAAATCTTGGTGACCAACTTTCCAAAACTGGCCATTAGCAGAACGGATTGCAAGAACCTGACAGTCATCAGTAGCAACATCTCCTTTGCCGAAGAAGGGCCAACGGAACAATGTCAAGGGAAAGTCTTTGTCTTGAGGAATTCCATAACCGACAGGATTCCTAAGGATGTTGCAAAGTTTTTCGCATATAAATCCACTATCCAAGTCCTGGACAACGGCCACCTGCAGTTCGTCTCTATGCACAATTCCACAGTCAGATCTGTGAGTGATTTAAGGCTGTTCTCGGCGGACATGACCTTTGTTGATTCCGTCATTGCTTCCTTAGGCAAAGTCTCGATTGACAAAAACTCTTCTGTGAGATTCATAAAATCCCACTTAACCTTCCGGCAAGGTGGCTATTTCGATGTGCATGGCGAACTTACACTAGAGAGCACCAATGTCGACATCAAAGCCATCCATCTTAACCCAACAGCGAAATTCCAGATGCTCTCGCCGAAAGCATCTTGGTTTCAGAACGTCACTATGATGACTCAAGAGGGATCAGAGGAGAATGCGTTTGACACTCGTGAGAAAAATGATATTGATTTTTCACTATTTAGAGACCCTGAAACATCTTCGGGAATTAAAGTAAATACGTCGTTAGCGCTCAACTTTGTCCTTCTTGTGCATGTTTTCCTTTTAAAATGAATAGTAATGTTCTGCAAATCAGCGAACAAATATCAGATATTAATGCTGAGAGCTTACATTGTTCAGCATTAAGTGATGATTCATTTTTAGCTGGTATGATATACAATCATAGCATCGCATATTTTGTGTAACGATGCCTGTGAAAACTAGCTTTCTAATATCTATGACGAAAGAAAAATAAGAAAACAAAAATGGGTATGCAAAGAAAAAAAATTATTTTCACACGAAAAAAAGAAAAAATAAGAAAAGACGTTGAATTAACTCTATATTCAAAATAAGTCTTGGAAACAGAAATTAAAAAAATGAGTTGGGTAATAATTTATAATCTATTCTAGATCATCAACTTATTTTTTTTCCTGCTTTGGATATAGTGAACTTCATTGTTTTAACTACTGAGGAATAATTTCGATGGGAATAAAATACCCATTTCTAGTGTATCTAACAAGCGTGAGTTTTCTGCAGTAACATTACTGATGTGGCCATTATCATGCGAAAGTTTCTTAGGGTGAATGATCTTTGACACAGAGCTCACAGATAATTCATTAATTATTCCCTTCACCATAAATACATTTTGTAACGTAATTTTATTTTTTTCTGATTTTAAAATCCTAATAAAACATTCAATATTTAAAAATAAAATGAAAAGAAAGGTTATGAGACTTGAGATCGTGCTTGTTTCAATCTTCAGTCCTCTCAGAGACCACCTCAAGAAGAGTGAAAAGATAAATGGATGGGTGAGGGTTGTCTCATAAATGAGGTACCTTTGGAGGCGGAAAGATAAG
Source organism: Halocaridina rubra (assembly GCA_037179515.1). Taxonomy (NCBI): domain Eukaryota; kingdom Metazoa; phylum Arthropoda; class Malacostraca; order Decapoda; family Atyidae; genus Halocaridina; species Halocaridina rubra. Next base: position 1,907 of record JAXCGZ010019652.1, read on the forward strand.
GGCCAACTCCAAGTCTCAAAAATGGGATACATTTGGAGGCAGACAGATAAGGGCCGACTACAGACGTATCTTTATAAACCAGAGCACTCTGTGAATATTTATCACAGTGTAAGCTGTCTCTAACAATATAATATTTTAGATTTTTCCTCTTTACTTAGTCTCAAAATATTCTTGTCGGAACCAAGTGGTTATTGTCAGTGGGACTATTTTGCTAAAGAAGAAAAAATTATCTATCTCCATTAAAGTCCATCATTAGTGTGTCAGTCAACAATAAAACAATAATACATGAAGAAAAAGTTTGAGACCTCATCTTATACGCTCCTAATCCTCCTCCAAATATTAAAAGTAACAACTTCCAGCACTATTTAAAAGTGACAAAATTATTATAAAATAACGAAGTACTGAAGGACTGCCTTTATAGTGGTTAGTGTGATATCATAAAAGACATGATCAAATATCTTTAATCTTTTGTAAATGAATATTGTTCCTTTTCCATATTGCAGTGAGGCTGTTCTTACCTATGATCTGTTATAGCCCTATAAATTATACTTTTAATGAACCAAGCAAAATAGCTTATATTTAAATAATTTTATGACTGTGTAACAGACGGTTTCATTTGTTCAGAATTTATATCTTTTATTTATATTCTTGAATTGCATTAAGTTTAAATACTTTTGATATTTCTTTAAAATGGCTTCTGATCATATTTTCTTACTTTATACATACGTAATATTTGCTCAAAAATACTTTTTAATATACATCAGAATTTAGCATTAAATTCTTATGACCAAATATTGATAATCAGAGCCAGCATGTACATATATTTTGTAGATTTTTTCTTAATAAAATATAAAAGTACAGACTTTACTATCATTAGATATTTGCACCATTTATTTAATTCTGTGTTTATGAATAAGTGGATACTCTCTCTCTCTCTCTCTCTCTCTCTCTCTCTCTCTCTCTCTCCTCTCTCTCTCTCTCTCTCTCTCTCTCTCTCTCTCTCTCTCTCTCCTCTCTCTCTCTCTCTCTCTCTCTCCACACACACACACGCACACGCACATACAAACATACACAGACACACATACATCGGGGAAGACTCATTCGAGACAGGATTCCTAGATTGCGTACAAGGGAATTTCCCACGCCAACATGCACTGGAACCAACGAGGGCCAGGGGTGGGGATGAGCCATCGCTGCTTGATCTAGTATTCGCAGATAAGGTGTTGGATATTGAAAGATTGAGTATGAACCACCAGTTAGATAGAATGAGCACTGTGTGTTGTTGATGGAGTATATCATCGAATATGTTCTGCCTGAAAATAGAGGCACTGAGGACACGAGGAGGAACCTTTTGAAAGGAGATTACATCAAAGTTAATGAGCTTGCTGCAGTTATTGACTGGAGAACCATATATAACAACAACTCTGTACAAAAAATGTCGACATTTTTTTATGAGTATTATAGAGATATAGTAGATTATTGCATACCTCCCACCAAAATAAAAGTTATTCATGCCAGAGAGAAATGGTTCAATAATGGGTGCAAAAAAATTAAGGAGTGGAGAAACAGATGCTAGAAAAGGCATAGAAGTAAAGGCATAAATGCCTCGCAGGTTTATAAAAGAGCAAGATATGATTACCAAAGTAAAAGAAGAGACTATGAAAGGATATCACCAGGAAGGCTACAGATAATCAAAAACTTTTCCACAGTTTTCTGAGAGGAAAAATGAAGGTCAAACAACAGTTTTTTTAAGTTAAAGAGAGCAGAAGGAAGAATCACTGAGACTGATGAAGAGATCTGCGAAGAACTGAACAAGAAGATTCAGTCAGTATCTACAGCAGAAAATACCCCATCCACTCAGATTGCAGAGATAGGAGCTCTTGGGCCCATATTAGAGAAAATCATCTTTTCAGCCACAGCAGTATGCAAAGCACTGATGGAGTTAGATACCCATAAAGCTACAGATCCTGATAGTATATCCCCTTGTGTACGTAAAGAGTCCACTAAATTAATATCAACGGCACAATGCATCATATTTGAAAAGTTGCTGGACTCTGGGGAGATTCCAAGACGCTGGAAACAAGCGAATGTGGTACCTATTTCCAAAAAGGGAAGGAGGGATGCATCTCTTAATTATAGAACTGTTTCTTTGATCAGCATCGATTGCAAAGTTCTGGTGAAAGTACTAAGAAAACACATCTCTCTTGACTTGGAATTCTTCAACCTTTTGTCAGTGAGACAATATGGCTTCAGAGAAGGTAAATCAACAGTAACAAATTTATTAGACTTCTATGATGAGCTAAGCCGAATCTTGCAGGAAAGAGATGGCTGAGCAGATTGCATATCCTAGACTCCCAGAAAGCATTTGACACAGTCCCACATGGGAGACTTATTAGGAAGCTGCGTGGAATGGCGAGAATGGGTGGAAATGTCTTGATATGAATAGAAACTAACTTAGAAGGATGGGAACAGAGGATTAAAATAAGACACTCAGTGTCTGTATGGAGAAGGGTTTGTAGAGGAGTCCCACAGGGTTCAGTTTTAGGGCCACCTTTATACCTTGTCTATGTAAATGACCTACCAGAGCCTTTAAATTAATTCATGAATATGTTTACGGATGATGCAAAGATTGCGAAGAAAGTAAAACACAAGAATAATGGTATAGAACTTCAGGAAGACCTAAATAGTCTGCATGCGTGGTCAGAAAAGTGACTAATGAAATTCAGTACTTCAAAATGTAAGGTATTGAGAATGGGTACAAGTGCGAGACGACCCAAGCTTAATACTCAATATCAGGAGCAAAACTTCAAGAGACAGAAAATGTGAGAGATCTAGGAGTATACATTATGGGAGATTTGTCGACGGAAATGCATATATATGACAAAATAAGGGCAGCATATGCTTTCTTAGCAAATGTAAGAGTAGCCTTCAGGCACATGGACAAGGAAATGTTCAGAAATATTTATGTAACTTATATGAGGCCAAAACTTGATGTTGCAGCCCCCTTTTGGAAGCCACACTTGAAAAAGTACATAGTTAAGCTGGAAGCAGTTCAGAGACATGGCATGACACTGGTAGCAAAAATATGCAATCTCAGTTATGATGAGAGGCTGAGGGAATTAGACTTACCATCGCTCTAAGGTAAAAGAATGAGGGGGATATGGTGACGATTTTTAAGTCCCTTCATGGTTATGAGAGTGCATAGGTGACGTATATATATCACAACCATGAGTGTCCCATGTACAAGCTAGAAGTCCCACGTGGCTTCCTCTGTTCTCTTAGACCACGCTCAAATTGGTGGGGGAAACTGGCATTCGCTAGGTACCCCCACACCATAGGTTAAGGGGAGTTCCCCCAGAAATCCTATTGGTAGAGGCATGACCAAGTGCCCGAACCGAGGTGATAAAAGGGGTCAAACAGCTTGCGAGGGAAGCAGAGTAGAGTATTGTGGGCACCATTACAGATAGCATTACATTAAGGGGATGGGGGCATTGAGGCCTAGAGGAACTATGTAGCTTCTAAATAAATTAAGTGTTAAGTATCATAACATATCTATCACCTTGCACAATCGAGACCTGGCCTGTTGTGTAGAGGATCTATGTAATATCCTATACGACAATGGTGGCAACCTGGTATGATTCCACGCCTGAATTATCGTGAAGAAACAAGAAGTTATATGCCAGTGAATCTCGTGCTGTAAAAAAAATTCAAGGTACTTAAGATTATAAAACATCACGGGAAGAAATGTCGAAGGAAGCTCTGAGAGCAATACCTCATCCCCGTCCCCATGTAGGAAAGGTGCCCAGTATTAAGAATTGTCCAATACATATTGACTCTGGGCCAAAGTTGCTGGAACATCGTTCACGAAGGATGGGAAATGCATAATAAAAAGATGAGCGGGCCAAGTTGAGAGAGAATTTCAGCGTGATTCACGAAGTACTTCGCCCTGCATAGAACTGTGAGTGAGAAGATTCCTGGGATGGCGAATCGGTGATCTTATGAGAGTTATGGATGACATTGGAGGGAAAACCAGCTAGCCCAGAAGAAAGGAAAACCTCCTCCTCCAGTACCAGAGGTAGTGACTTCCTTCTGGCAGCATCACAAAATAGCTAAGTTCTCGTAAATTTTATCCAGCGAGTAATGGGGGTACTATTAAAAGAAATTGAGGTCGGAGGACTTTGCCATTTTGCTTTGTAGACATGATTTGACTCAGCCACCCTGCATATAAGAGGGAATATGGTTTTAGTAAAGTAATAGAAGCATAATTTCTGTACCCATTACTAAACTAGATAATTTGTACTAAAAGCTATAAGCAATGATAAACTCGATTTTTGTTATACTTAAAACAGTATAACTAGTAATTGCATTTGAAGGGTGTTCAATTAAATATTTTTTTTTACCTAGGTTAAGTATTGAACAGACAAAGGTATTGATTTTATTTGAGAAAAAAAAAATAATATACGTGTAAAAGTATTTATATGTTAATTTTCCAAAGCGGAAGTAGAGTAATATAAGTCACTCTGTGTCGTTCGCAGGAGTGACAATGCTCAAGATTAAAATATAAGTCTTAGAGAGTTTTCTAGACTCCGAAATGCACATAAAAATCACCTTGAGAACCAAACTTGAACCCACTTTTAAGGTTTTTCTTTTGTCACGTGTGATGTCGCGGCTGGCAAATAGTTTCCAAGAAAGAGAGCGCGAGAATGATTGACCTCTCAGTTTCGCTTTTTAAAAAGTAATTGAAATTTGTAGTGGTTCTTTGCTCTTAAAATATGTGTATGTCAAATCCATTGAAGAATCAGAGACTTTTACGATGGTTATTAAGACTATTGCTGTTCGATATAACAGGACTTTAATTCCTTTGGTTTTGTGCAGGCCGGGAGAGAAGATAGAGTAGTCAGTGCTCTGAGAGGGGGGTAAGTGTAGTATCCTACCATGCCGTTGATGGGGAGTATAGAGGGGACCTAGGATCGTTGACAGAGACAGGCCGAGGAGGCTAGATGAGTGGACTTCAGAAACCACCAACCAACGCACTCCCTCAGAGTGTTGGGAGGGAAATGTGCACTGCGAATGGGTGAGTAAATGGGGGGGTTGCAGGCAGAGAGCAAGTGAACGAACGCAGTATATAGCAGTTAAAGAGAGGGAGAGAGAGAGAGAGTGACTATGACCAACTTGGGTGAAAAGAAGAGGGGTGCTTGGGGGTGGAATCGAGAGAGACTCGTTTAAGAGCAGGATGAGGGAAAAATCTACGGGATATATAGTTTATGATCTTGTGAGGTGTAATGTTTTGAGGGTCAACATAGTACCATCCCTCCTGCTAGGATATGCTACAAAATAGTGAAGAAACAACAGTGCCCTTCCCCACTACTCCTAACAACACAACAACAGGCACTAACCAGAACATTATTATTCCCAGCACAAATAACCAACCTGGTAAAGGGTTGCAAAACAGCGAAGAAGATATAGAGCCCATCTCCACTAATCCTAACAACACAGCAACTATCACTAATCAGGACAACCAAATTACACCCTTCAGCACAAATAACCAAGACAGCAATAGGCTGCAAAACAATGAAGAAAACAGAAAAGACAAAATAGAAGCAGTCTCTAATCTTAACATTCCATCTAAGCTTCTCCCCCACAGCCACAGTTACCCAATAATGCAAGTGCAAGGGGTACAGCTCAAATATATATTCGCATTCCTCGCAACCCCTTTTTGAGAGATAAACGTAATATATTGACAAATCAAGGCATTCCCTCAGAAGTAGTCTTGATTAAGGAGCTTTCTCGCAAACCAAATTGGGTCTCCTTCGCAATAACGATATCGAACGGATTTGAATATGTGCCTTACAAGCTGAATCAATGGCCTACAGGCACAATTGTCCAGCCATTTTGTGGGGGCAAACAATGGACACAACCTGGGTTATCTACAAAATATCCCAAACTACAGTCATACCAAAATAAACAGCAAAGAGCATATGAAACAATTCCCTTTCCGAGAGACTACAGAAAGAGACACAATGCACACCTCTTTTATTGCCGTCCATGCACAAGAGACTTCTCCTGGAGAGATGGCTCTTACAGCTTTGGGCTCTTTCCCGTAAACACAATTAGGTAATCACAATTAGGTAATCACATACTTTGGGAAGGACCGATCATACCATGGCACATACTCAAATCAGCGTTACTCATCCAACGGCAGGTACACACACCGGGATCCATGGGCTAACCCCAGAACACACTATAATGATGAATTCCCAGCAGAATCACACTTATAAAACACATCATGGACAATTCCAAGGACAAGCTACAACTATGACTATGGATACCACCCTGATGAAACATGGTAAGAATGTAACATTAGTACATGTGAACGCTCAGTCCCTTCTCACTCATTTTGAGGAAATAATAATGCTAACAAAAGACTACAACATAGACATCCTCTGTGTAAGTGAAACTTGGCTTCCTCCTACAACTGAAAATAAATATGTGAATATCCCAGAGTTAAAAATATTTCGCAATGACCATGGCCGAGGGGGTGGGGTCTATATTTATGTTAGAATTATCTTAGTGCAGGAGAAATAACCACAGGTCTAGAAAAAAACTGAAGAGTTCGAAGATTTATGGATCACTGTGCAGTATCAGAAACTTCCATCTTTCATTGTAGGGTGTGTTTACTGTCACCCTAAAGCGCTACAAACGCATATACATACTTGGTGACTTTAATGATGTCTTGCTCTCACTAGATAACAAAATGAAAAGGGTGATCGACACTGTGCAGTTAACACAAATAGTGACAAAACCGACCCGCATATCCCCTAATTCTAGGACTCTTATAGATCTGATAATAACAAATAAAGTGGAAAGTATATCCTATTGGGAGGTAGTTTCCTGCTCAATTGAAGACGACGAGCTGACCATTGCTATGCTAAACATAAACAAGCCCAAAAGGAAGCCTCTCTTAAAGACATTCTGGTGTCAACAAAAATACTCTCCTCATGTCTTTTGTGAAACATTAATCAACAACACAGATGTACTCTATAGAATTAAAAACACAGATAACGTCAATTTGCAGGTTGAGATTTGAACAAAAGTCTTTCGTGAATGCTTAGATAGTTGTGCACTCATTGTAACAAGAAAAATAACCCGCCCCTCAGCCCCCTGGCTAACTAATGACATCAAAGAGGCAATGCATATCAGAAATCAAATACAAAAAGAGCTAAAAATTAATAGATATGATATGACTCTCCGAGAACGTTATATAGCAGAAAAGAAGCATGTCAGGTCTCTCACAAATGTAAGAAAAAAAGACTTTTGCAAAAAGCAATTTAATTACTCTAGACATGATACAGCGGCAACATGGAAAGTGATAAGAAGCATGATACCAAATGAAAAGACTACCTTAGAAAGTTATGAAAATATTACGGAGTTGAAAGACAAAGCAGAAAACTTTAATAACTATTTTGCTAACGTTGGCAAAAATACATATGAGAAAACACAAGAAAACATCAACTCAGTGAATATGAGTAATTGCGTAAAGGACAATTCTTCCAATGTAAACACAAGAGAGTACTTCAAGATAAATCCTATTGATTGTGCTACCCTAATTCTTACCATAAAGAGCCTAAGAAACTGTGGCTCTTATGGTCCAGATGGTATACCATTTCAGTTCATCAAAGATGCTCTACCTATGATTGTATCTTATATTCCTACTATTATGAACACTTCCATTGTTACTAAAAAGTTTCCTGACTCTTGGAAAAAATCACATGTAATACCTCTGCATAAAAAGGGGGACAGAGAAGATGTGACAAACTATCGTCCCATTTCCCTGCTACCCATTTTCTCTAAAATATTAGAAAAAATTGTTGCATGCCAACTTATGTCATATTTAGAGTCAAATAGACTATTATCTATTAACCAACATGGTTTCAGACCGAAACTATCGACGGAAACTGCATTGCTCAAAATTATGAATAGTATCTGTAATAATATAGATATGAAAAAAATCTCTCTGCTTTTATTATTAGACTTATCAAAAGCCTTCGACAGTGTAAACAATGAAATTCTTATACGTAAATGTACTAACCTAAATATTGATCCAAGATGGTTTAGAGAGTATCTATCTAATCGCAAACAGTCTATACGTCTTAACAACATTATCTCTATGCCAAAAAATGTATCATTTGGTGTTCCACAGAGATCAGTACTTGGTCCAATCCTCTTCTCCATTTACGTAAATAATCTATCTTCTTTCATTCCTGACTGTCTAGTCGCACAATATGCAGATGACACGCAACTACTCCTTAATGGCGATATTAATAATCTCCCAGAGCTAACCTTAAAAGCAGAAAACACTCTGTCAAAAATTAAAACCTGCTTTTAAGAAATTGGGCTATTAATTTACGAAAGTAAAACGCAATGCATGTTTATTGGTTCAAGGTTCCATATAGCTCAAATTCCAGAAAACACAACAGTTAATTTTTGCGGCAATATCATTACACCTAGCAAAGCAGTAAAAAACCTAGGAATTCACTTTGAGAACTACATGTTGTTTGATTCCCACATAGATAAAGTATGCAAAAAGGTTACAGGAACATTAATGTACTTATCACGTATAAAAGACAATTTTGAGACTACCACTCGAATAACTGTTGTTGAACCTCTAGCCCTAAGTCACATTAATTACTGCACAACTGTTTGGGGAGCTACCACTAAGACTCAGATAAACAGAATACAGAAGCTTATTAATTTTGCAGCTCGAGTTGCCCTGGGAGGAATAAGAAAATATGACCACATCACACCAGCTCTCAATAAACTTGGGTGGCTGCAGGCAGAGAACAAGGTCACTTATGCTATTTATGTTTTTGTACACAAAATTTTTGACCATTATTATCCTAGCTGGGTATTTGATTTAAAAACAGTCAGGGATATAAGGGGAACCAACACAAGACAGAGCAGTGAGCTCTTTATTCAGAGAACAAACACAGAAGCGGGTTCAATCTGGAACAATATTCCATAGCATCTTAAAAATGTATCCTCCTTCACAGCTTTTAAAGGCAAACTTTATAGTTTTCTTTTGGACAAATAGTTGCTGCTCACACATAAACTAAACTTAATGATTTAATGCAATTTTCTTTAACACTAACCTCTATATGTTAACTGATATCGACTTCTCTGTTCTCTAAGTTAAAAACTAATTATTGTCATTGAAAGGAAAACAAATATGGTAATGATGCCGATAATAACGATACTGTATCTAGTGTTATTATTACTATATTATTAACATTATTGTTAACATTTTTATTACATCATTATTATTTTCTACGAAAGCTACATTTAATTGAACTGTATGTATTACCCTCTTACTTATTAGTTCAATTACATGTCTACTTATAAATTACTTTTACTTTTAGAAGAATAACCATTGTACAAAAATGGAAATAAATGTTTGTTTGTTTGTTTGTCTGTCTGTCTCAAGTACGAGAGCGAGCCCACCATGTTTTGATCGGTCCCTTACTCTACTCGTTAGTGTTTTCGAAATTCCAAGAGAGATCATAGTTGATAGAGGACGCGAATCTATGAATGATCTTTTTTCTCTAGCTGAAGTATAAAAGGTAGTTGTTTGAAATTCTCTAAATAGATAAATAAATGACTAAATGATATACATGTATCTTTTCCTATCTGCTGAGGTAGTCTGTTGGGGATAATAACTCAAGAGGAAAAAAACGTTCATTTGAGTTCATAGAAAAAAACAAATATTTTTCTGTACGATTCCTTTAGAGATTATGAAACTTTAGCGACGATCATTCTTTTACTGTTGCAAGTGAAAAATTATTTTTTTAACTTTATTACTGCATGCACAGATACACGTTCTTATATATATATATATATATATATATATATATATATATATATATATATATATATATATATATATATATATATATATATATATATATATATATATATATATATATATATATATATATATATATATATATATATATATATATATATATATAAATGTATGTTGAGAGTTGGATATAGTCTTCATATGATAATAGTAATATTTTGAAGATATTAATATATTAACGATTTTGAGAAACTTATCTGAGGAAAATTGTGTTAAATATTATTCATTGACGTGAAGTTTAGAATTACTGTTTTGCAAATTAAGATAATCTGTGAATTGAAATAACAAGATTTATTTCCTTTCACTTTGATGCTTAAGAAAGAATTAATTGTTAATTTTGTTGATTGAAAAAAAAATTCTCTTGGAGTATCAGCTTTGGTGTAAAATATATTTAATTTGAAGTGCTCGTTAAGTTTTCCAAGAGTTTCATGTTTTACCGTCAGTAATTATCAAATACTTCAGCAGTATTTTGTTTAAATTCTGTTCGGGTGTATGTTTGACTTCTGGCGAGTGTGTGCTTTGACTCGACCCTCCGCTTTATATATATATATATATATATATATATATATATATATATATATATATATATATATATATATATATATATATATATATATATATATATATATATATATATATATATATATATATATATATATATATATATATATATATATA
>JAXCGZ010019652.1:27500-41450 GCA_037179515.1 Halocaridina rubra
ACACTGAGTGTCTTACTCTAACCCTCGGTTCCCTTCCTTCTAAGTAAGTTTTTATCCATTCCAAAACATTTCCACCTATTCTAGCCATTGCTTGCAGCTTCCTAATAAGTCTCCCATGTGGAACAGTGTCAAACGCTTTCTGGAAGTCTAGGAATATGCAATCTGCCCAGCCCTCTCTTTCCTGTAAGATTCGGCTTACCTCATCATAAAATTCTAATAAGTTTGTTACTGTTGATCTACCTTCTCTGAAGCCATGTTGCCTCACTGACAAAAAGTTGAAGGATTCCAAGTGAAGAGAGATATGTTTCCTTAGTAGTTTCTCCATAACTTTGCAAACTATGCTGGTAAAGGAAACTGGTCTATAGTTCAGAGCCGTATCCCTCCTTCCCTTTTTGAAGATAGGTATCACATTTGCTTGTTTCCAGCATCTTGGAATCTCCCCTGACTCCAGTGACTTTTTAAATATGATACTTAGTGCCACTGATATTGAGTTTGCGCATTTTTTAAGCACATGAGGGGATATGTCATCAGGACCTGTAGCTTTATGAACATCTAAATCCATCAGCGCTTTGCATACCTCTGTGGCTGTAAGGTTGATGTTCTCTAATACCAGCTCTTGAGCTTCTATCTCTGCAATCTGAGGGGGTGGGGTATTTTCTACTGTAAATACTGACTGAAACTCCTTGTTCAATTCTTTGCAGATCTCTTCATCCGTCTCAGTGATGCTTCCATCCGCTCTCTTTAGCCTTAAAACCTGTTCTTTTACCTTCAGTTTTCCTCTGATAATGCTGTGGAAAAGCTTGGGATTTTCTTTAGCCTTCCTGGTGATGTCCCTCTCATAGTCTCTCTCTTCCTCTCTCCTTTTACTTAGATAGTCATTTTTTGCTCTTTAGTAGGTTTGCCAGGCATTTATGTTTTTTCTCTTCCTATACCTTTTCCAGCATTTGTCTCTCCACTCCTTAGCTCTTTTACACCCATTATCGAACCATTTCTCTCTGGCATGAATTACACTAACTTTGGTGACAGGTATGCAGCTATCTACTATCTTCCATATTTCTCACAAAAGATGTCATACATTTCTTGTACAGATTTGTTGTAAAATAAGGTTCTCCAGTCAATAACTGCAAAAAGCTCATTCATTTTGATGTAATCTCCTTTCGGATAGTTCCTCCTCATTTCCTCAGTGCCTCTACTCTCAGGCAGAATATCTTCAATGATATACTCCATCAACAACACACAGTGGTCACTCTTTCCAATTGGTGGTTCATACTCAATTTTTTCAATATCCAACACATTATCTGTGAATACTATATCAAGTAGTGATGGCTCATCCCCACCCCTGGCCCTCGTTGGTTCCATTACATGTTGGTGTAGGAAATTCCCTTGTACGCAATCTAGGAATCTTGCCCCGAATGAGTCCTCACCGCTGTGTGGGTCAAGATTTATCCAATCTATCTCTTTATGATTAAAATCTCCCATAATCAAAATCTTACATTATTTTCTCCCGTGCCATGTTAACAACTGAGTTTATGACTTTAATAGTACCTATATGACTTTCCTCATAAACTTCAAGACTATTCTGGTTCCATGGTGGGTAATATACAACAGTTATTATAATGCTCTCTGACCCAGTATTTATGCGTGTGTGTTTGTGTTTGATTGCGTGTGTGTGTTTGCGCGTGTGTGTGCATGCGTGTGAGTTTGTGAGTGTAAATGCGTGTATGTGTGTGTGTGTGTGTGTGTGTGTGTGTGTGATTACCTAATTGTGATTACCTAATTGTGTTTACGGGAAAGAGCCCAAAACTCGTATCTTCCCGTCTCCTCATCGGTTCCATTTTATAGTTAGTGATACTTATCATACCTGTCCTTAAAACTATGGATTGAGATAGCATTAACTACCTCCTCGCTTAGCGAATACCAATTATCAACTACTCTTACACTGAAAAAGTATTTCCTTACATCCTGCAAAGAAGTTTTCTTACGAAGCTTCAAACTATGACCTCTAGTTCTAGAGCCAGCCATATCAAAATATCGATCCCTATCCACTCTATCATAACCATGAAGGAATTTAAAGACTGTCACCATATCCCCCCTCACTCTTCTAGCTTCCAGTGATGGTAAGTCTAATTCCCTCAGCCTCTCATCATAACTGAGATTGCGTATTTCTGGCACCAGTTTCGTGGCATGTCTTTGAACTTTTTCAAGCTTAGCTATGTGCTTTTTCAAGTGCGGATTCCAAAAGGGGGCTGCATATTCGAGTTTTGGCCTCACATAGGTTACATAATTATTTCTGAACATTTCCTTGTCCATGTGCCTGAAGGCTACCCTTACATTTGATAAGAATGCATATGCTGCCCTTACTATGCCATTTATATGTATTTCTGGAGACAAATCTGCCAGTATGTTTACTCCTAGATCTCTCTCATTTTCTGTCTCTTCAAGTTGTACTCCAGCCACCGAGTAGTCAAGCTTGGGCCTTCTTGCACTTGTACCCATTCTCATTACCTTACATTTTGAAGTATTGAATTTCATTAGCCACTTTTCTGACCACTCATGCAGATTATTTAGATCCTCCTGAAGTTATCTACCATTGTTCTCGTTTTTTACTTTCTTCACAATCTTTGCATCATCTGCAAACATATTCATGAATGAATTTACAGACTCTGGTAGGTTATTTACATATACAAGGAACAAAAATGGCCCTAAAACTGAACCCTGTGGAACTCCACTACTAACTCTTCTCCATACACACACTGAGTGTCTTACTCTAACCCTCGGTTCCCTTCCTTCTAAGTAAGTTTTTATCCATTCCAAAACATTTCCACCTATTCTAGCCATTGCTTGCAGCTTCCTAATAAGTCTCCCATGTGGAACAGTGTCAAACGCTTTCTGGAAGTCTAGGAATATGCAATCTGCCCAGCCCTCTCTTTCCTGTAAGATTCGGCTTACCTCATCATAAAATTCTAATAAGTTTGTTACTGTTGATCTACCTTCTCTGAAGCCATGTTGCCTCACTGACAAAAAGTTGAAGGATTCCAAGTGAAGAGAGATATGTTTCCTTAGTAGTTTCTCCATAACTTTGCAAACTATGCTGGTCAAGGAAACTGGTCTATAGTTCAGAGCCGTATCCCTCCTTCCCTTTTTGAAGATAGGTATCACATTTGCTTGTTTCCAGCATCTTGGAATCTCCCCTGACTCCAGTGACTTTTTAAATATGATACTTAGTGCCACTGATATTGAGTTTGCGCATTTTTTAAGCACATGAGGGGATATGTCATCAGGACCTGTAGCTTTATGAACATCTAAATCCATCAGCGCTTTGCATACCTCTGTGGCTGTAAGGTTGATGTTCTCTAATACCAGCTCTTGAGCTTCTATCTCTGCAATCTGAGGGGGTGGGGTATTTTCTACTGTAAATACTGACTGAAACTCCTTGTTCAATTCTTTGCAGATCTCTTCATCCGTCTCAGTGATGCTTCCATCCGCTCTCTTTAGCCTTAAAACCTGTTCTTTTACCTTCAGTTTTCCTCTGATAATGCTGTGGAAAAGCTTGGGATTTTCTTTAGCCTTCCTGGTGATGTCCCTCTCATAGTCTCTCTCTTCCTCTCTCCTTTTACTTAGATAGTCATTTTTTGCTCTTTAGTAGGTTTGCCAGGCATTTATGTTTTTTCTCTTCCTATACCTTTTCCAGCATTTGTCTCTCCACTCCTTAGCTCTTTTACACCCATTATCGAACCATTTCTCTCTGGCATGAATTACACTAACTTTGGTGACAGGTATGCAGCTATCTACTATCTTCCATATTTCTCACAAAAGATGTCATACATTTCTTGTACAGATTTGTTGTAAAATAAGGTTCTCCAGTCAATAACTGCAAAAAGCTCATTCATTTTGATGTAATCTCCTTTCGGATAGTTCCTCCTCATTTCCTCAGTGCCTCTACTCTCAGGCAGAATATCTTCAATGATATACTCCATCAACAACACACAGTGGTCACTCTTTCCAATTGGTGGTTCATACTCAATTTTTTCAATATCCAACACATTATCTGTGAATACTATATCAAGTAGTGATGGCTCATCCCCACCCCTGGCCCTCGTTGGTTCCATTACATGTTGGTGTAGGAAATTCCCTTGTACGCAATCTAGGAATCTTGCCCCGAATGAGTCCTCACCGCTGTGTGGGTCAAGATTTATCCAATCTATCTCTTTATGATTAAAATCTCCCATAATCAAAATCTTACATTATTTTCTCCCGTGCCATGTTAACAACTGAGTTTATGACTTTAATAGTACCTATATGACTTTCCTCATAAACTTCAAGACTATTCTGGTTCCATGGTGGGTAATATACAACAGTTATTATAATGCTCTCTGACCCAGTATTTATGCGTGTGTGTTTGTGTTTGATTGCGTGTGTGTGTTTGCGCGTGTGTGTGCATGCGTGTGAGTTTGTGAGTGTAAATGCGTGTATGTGTGTGTGTGTGTGTGTGTGTGTGTGTGTGATTACCTAATTGTGATTACCTAATTGTGTTTACGGGAAAGAGCCCAAAACTCGTATCTTCCCGTCTCCTCATCGGTTCCATTTTATAGTTAGTGATACTTATCATACCTGTCCTTAAAACTATGGATTGAGATAGCATTAACTACCTCCTCGCTTAGCGAATACCAATTATCAACTACTCTTACACTGAAAAAGTATTTCCTTACATCCTGCAAAGAAGTTTTCTTACGAAGCTTCAAACTATGACCTCTAGTTCTAGAGCCAGCCATATCAAAATATCGATCCCTATCCACTCTATCATAACCATGAAGGAATTTAAAGACTGTCACCATATCCCCCCTCACTCTTCTAGCTTCCAGTGATGGTAAGTCTAATTCCCTCAGCCTCTCATCATAACTGAGATTGCGTATTTCTGGCACCAGTTTCGTGGCATGTCTTTGAACTTTTTCAAGCTTAGCTATGTGCTTTTTCAAGTGCGGATTCCAAAAGGGGGCTGCATATTCGAGTTTTGGCCTCACATAGGTTACATAATTATTTCTGAACATTTCCTTGTCCATGTGCCTGAAGGCTACCCTTACATTTGATAAGAATGCATATGCTGCCCTTACTATGCCATTTATATGTATTTCTGGAGACAAATCTGCCAGTATGTTTACTCCTAGATCTCTCTCATTTTCTGTCTCTTCAAGTTGTACTCCAGCCACCGAGTAGTCAAGCTTGGGCCTTCTTGCACTTGTACCCATTCTCATTACCTTACATTTTGAAGTATTGAATTTCATTAGCCACTTTTCTGACCACTCATGCAGATTATTTAGATCCTCCTGAAGTTATCTACCATTGTTCTCGTTTTTTACTTTCTTCACAATCTTTGCATCATCTGCAAACATATTCATGAATGAATTTACAGACTCTGGTAGGTTATTTACATATACAAGGAACAAAAATGGCCCTAAAACTGAACCCTGTGGAACTCCACTACTAACTCTTCTCCATACACACACTGAGTGTCTTACTCTAACCCTCGGTTCCCTTCCTTCTAAGTAAGTTTTTATCCATTCCAAAACATTTCCACCTATTCTAGCCATTGCTTGCAGCTTCCTAATAAGTCTCCCATGTGGAACAGTGTCAAACGCTTTCTGGAAGTCTAGGAATATGCAATCTGCCCAGCCCTCTCTTTCCTGTAAGATTCGGCTTACCTCATCATAAAATTCTAATAAGTTTGTTACTGTTGATCTACCTTCTCTGAAGCCATGTTGCCTCACTGACAAAAAGTTGAAGGATTCCAAGTGAAGAGAGATATGTTTCCTTAGTAGTTTCTCCATAACTTTGCAAACTATGCTGGTCAAGGAAACTGGTCTATAGTTCAGAGCCGTATCCCTCCTTCCCTTTTTGAAGATAGGTATCACATTTGCTTGTTTCCAGCATCTTGGAATCTCCCCTGACTCCAGTGACTTTTTAAATATGATACTTAGTGCCACTGATATTGAGTTTGCGCATTTTTTAAGCACATGAGGGGATATGTCATCAGGACCTGTAGCTTTATGAACATCTAAATCCATCAGCGCTTTGCATACCTCTGTGGCTGTAAGGTTGATGTTCTCTAATACCAGCTCTTGAGCTTCTATCTCTGCAATCTGAGGGGGTGGGGTATTTTCTACTGTAAATACTGACTGAAACTCCTTGTTCAATTCTTTGCAGATCTCTTCATCCGTCTCAGTGATGCTTCCATCCGCTCTCTTTAGCCTTAAAACCTGTTCTTTTACCTTCAGTTTTCCTCTGATAATGCTGTGGAAAAGCTTGGGATTTTCTTTAGCCTTCCTGGTGATGTCCCTCTCATAGTCTCTCTCTTCCTCTCTCCTTTTACTTAGATAGTCATTTTTTGCTCTTTAGTAGGTTTGCCAGGCATTTATGTTTTTTCTCTTCCTATACCTTTTCCAGCATTTGTCTCTCCACTCCTTAGCTCTTTTACACCCATTATCGAACCATTTCTCTCTGGCATGAATTACACTAACTTTGGTGACAGGTATGCAGCTATCTACTATCTTCCATATTTCTCACAAAAGATGTCATACATTTCTTGTACAGATTTGTTGTAAAATAAGGTTCTCCAGTCAATAACTGCAAAAAGCTCATTCATTTTGATGTAATCTCCTTTCGGATAGTTCCTCCTCATTTCCTCAGTGCCTCTACTCTCAGGCAGAATATCTTCAATGATATACTCCATCAACAACACACAGTGGTCACTCTTTCCAATTGGTGGTTCATACTCAATTTTTTCAATATCCAACACATTATCTGTGAATACTATATCAAGTAGTGATGGCTCATCCCCACCCCTGGCCCTCGTTGGTTCCATTACATGTTGGTGTAGGAAATTCCCTTGTACGCAATCTAGGAATCTTGCCCCGAATGAGTCCTCACCGCTGTGTGGGTCAAGATTTATCCAATCTATCTCTTTATGATTAAAATCTCCCATAATCAAAATCTTACATTATTTTCTCCCGTGCCATGTTAACAACTGAGTTTATGACTTTAATAGTACCTATATGACTTTCCTCATAAACTTCAAGACTATTCTGGTTCCATGGTGGGTAATATACAACAGTTATTATAATGCTCTCTGACCCAGTATTTATGCGTGTGTGTTTGTGTTTGATTGCGTGTGTGTGTTTGCGCGTGTGTGTGCATGCGTGTGAGTTTGTGAGTGTAAATGCGTGTATGTGTGTGTGTGTGTGTGTGTGTGTGTGTGTGATTACCTAATTGTGATTACCTAATTGTGTTTACGGGAAAGAGCCCAAAACTCGTATCTTCCCGTCTCCTCATCGGTTCCATTTTATAGTTAGTGATACTTATCATACCTGTCCTTAAAACTATGGATTGAGATAGCATTAACTACCTCCTCGCTTAGCGAATACCAATTATCAACTACTCTTACACTGAAAAAGTATTTCCTTACATCCTGCAAAGAAGTTTTCTTACGAAGCTTCAAACTATGACCTCTAGTTCTAGAGCCAGCCATATCAAAATATCGATCCCTATCCACTCTATCATAACCATGAAGGAATTTAAAGACTGTCACCATATCCCCCCTCACTCTTCTAGCTTCCAGTGATGGTAAGTCTAATTCCCTCAGCCTCTCATCATAACTGAGATTGCGTATTTCTGGCACCAGTTTCGTGGCATGTCTTTGAACTTTTTCAAGCTTAGCTATGTGCTTTTTCAAGTGCGGATTCCAAAAGGGGGCTGCATATTCGAGTTTTGGCCTCACATAGGTTACATAATTATTTCTGAACATTTCCTTGTCCATGTGCCTGAAGGCTACCCTTACATTTGATAAGAATGCATATGCTGCCCTTACTATGCCATTTATATGTATTTCTGGAGACAAATCTGCCAGTATGTTTACTCCTAGATCTCTCTCATTTTCTGTCTCTTCAAGTTGTACTCCAGCCACCGAGTAGTCAAGCTTGGGCCTTCTTGCACTTGTACCCATTCTCATTACCTTACATTTTGAAGTATTGAATTTCATTAGCCACTTTTCTGACCACTCATGCAGATTATTTAGATCCTCCTGAAGTTATCTACCATTGTTCTCGTTTTTTACTTTCTTCACAATCTTTGCATCATCTGCAAACATATTCATGAATGAATTTACAGACTCTGGTAGGTTATTTACATATACAAGGAACAAAAATGGCCCTAAAACTGAACCCTGTGGAACTCCACTACTAACTCTTCTCCATACACACACTGAGTGTCTTACTCTAACCCTCGGTTCCCTTCCTTCTAAGTAAGTTTTTATCCATTCCAAAACATTTCCACCTATTCTAGCCATTGCTTGCAGCTTCCTAATAAGTCTCCCATGTGGAACAGTGTCAAACGCTTTCTGGAAGTCTAGGAATATGCAATCTGCCCAGCCCTCTCTTTCCTGTAAGATTCGGCTTACCTCATCATAAAATTCTAATAAGTTTGTTACTGTTGATCTACCTTCTCTGAAGCCATGTTGCCTCACTGACAAAAAGTTGAAGGATTCCAAGTGAAGAGAGATATGTTTCCTTAGTAGTTTCTCCATAACTTTGCAAACTATGCTGGTCAAGGAAACTGGTCTATAGTTCAGAGCCGTATCCCTCCTTCCCTTTTTGAAGATAGGTATCACATTTGCTTGTTTCCAGCATCTTGGAATCTCCCCTGACTCCAGTGACTTTTTAAATATGATACTTAGTGCCACTGATATTGAGTTTGCGCATTTTTTAAGCACATGAGGGGATATGTCATCAGGACCTGTAGCTTTATGAACATCTAAATCCATCAGCGCTTTGCATACCTCTGTGGCTGTAAGGTTGATGTTCTCTAATACCAGCTCTTGAGCTTCTATCTCTGCAATCTGAGGGGGTGGGGTATTTTCTACTGTAAATACTGACTGAAACTCCTTGTTCAATTCTTTGCAGATCTCTTCATCCGTCTCAGTGATGCTTCCATCCGCTCTCTTTAGCCTTAAAACCTGTTCTTTTACCTTCAGTTTTCCTCTGATAATGCTGTGGAAAAGCTTGGGATTTTCTTTAGCCTTCCTGGTGATGTCCCTCTCATAGTCTCTCTCTTCCTCTCTCCTTTTACTTAGATAGTCATTTTTTGCTCTTTAGTAGGTTTGCCAGGCATTTATGTTTTTTCTCTTCCTATACCTTTTCCAGCATTTGTCTCTCCACTCCTTAGCTCTTTTACACCCATTATCGAACCATTTCTCTCTGGCATGAATTACACTAACTTTGGTGACAGGTATGCAGCTATCTACTATCTTCCATATTTCTCACAAAAGATGTCATACATTTCTTGTACAGATTTGTTGTAAAATAAGGTTCTCCAGTCAATAACTGCAAAAAGCTCATTCATTTTGATGTAATCTCCTTTCGGATAGTTCCTCCTCATTTCCTCAGTGCCTCTACTCTCAGGCAGAATATCTTCAATGATATACTCCATCAACAACACACAGTGGTCACTCTTTCCAATTGGTGGTTCATACTCAATTTTTTCAATATCCAACACATTATCTGTGAATACTAGATCAAGTAGTGATGGCTCATCCCCACCCCTGGCCCTCGTTGGTTCCATTACATGTTGGTGTAGGAAATTCCCTTGTACGCAATCTAGGAGTCTTGCCCCGAATGAGTCCTCACCGCTGTGTGGGTCAAGATTTATCCAATCTATCTCTTTATGATTAAAATCTCCCATAATCAAAATCTTACATTATTTTCTCCCGTGCCATGTTAACAACTGAGTTTATGACTTTAATAGTACCTATATGACTTTCCTCATAAACTTCAAGACTATTCTGGTTCCATGGTGGGTAATATACAACAGTTATTATAATGCTCTCTGACCCAGTATTTATGCGTGTGTGTTTGTGTTTGATTGCGTGTGTGTGTTTGCGCGTGTGTGTGCATGCGTGTGAGTTTGTGAGTGTAAATGCGTGTATGTGTGTGTGTGTGTGTGTGTGATTACCTAATTGTGATTACCTAATTGTGTTTACGGGAAAGAGCCCAAAACTCGTATCTTCCCGTCTCCTCATCGGTTCCATTTTAGACTTAGTGATACTTATCATACCTGTCCTTAAAACTATGGATTGAGATAGCATTAACTACCTCCTCGCTTAGCCAATTCCAATTATCAACTACTCTTTCACTGAAAAAGTATTTCCTTACATCCTGCAAAGAAGTTTTCTTACGAAGCTTCAAACTATGACCTCTAGTTCTAGAGCCAGCCATATCAAAATATCGATCCCTATCCACTCTATCATAACCATGAAGGAATTTAAAGACTGTCACCATATCCCCCCTCACTCTTCTAGCTTCCAGTGATGGTAAGTCTAATTCCCTCAGCCTCTCATCATAACTGAGATTGCGTATTTCTGGCACCAGTTTCGTGGCATGTCTTTGAACTTTTTCAAGCTTAGCTATGTGCTTTTTCAAGTGCGGATTCCAAAAGGGGGCTGCATATTCGAGTTTTGGCCTCACATAGGTTACATAATTATTTCTGAACATTTCCTTGTCCATGTGCCTGAAGGCTACCCTTACATTTGATAAGAATGCATATGCTGCCCTTACTATGCCATTTATATGTATTTCTGGAGACAAATCTGCCAGTATGTTTACTCCTAGATCTCTCTCATTTTCTGTCTCTTCAAGTTGTACTCCAGCCACCGAGTAGTCAAGCTTGGGCCTTCTTGCACTTGTACCCATTCTCATTACCTTACATTTTGAAGTATTGAATTTCATTAGCCACTTTTCTGACCACTCATGCAGATTATTTAGATCCTCCTGAAGTTCTCTACCATTGTTCTCGTTTTTTACTTTCTTCACAATCTTTGCATCATCTGCAAACATATTCATGAATGAATTTACAGACTCTGGTAGGTTATTTACATATACAAGGAACAAAAATGGCCCTAAAACTGAACCCTGTGGAACTCCACTACTAACTCTTCTCCATTCAGACACTGAGTGTCTTACTCTAACCTTCTGTTCCCTTCCTTCTAAGTAAGTTTTTATCCATTCCAAAACATTTCCACCTATTCTAGCCATTGTTTGCAGCTTCCTAATAAGTCTCCCATGTGGAACAGTGTCAAACGTTTTTTGGAAGTCTAGGAATATGCAATCTGCCCAGCCCTCTCTTTCCTGTAAGATTTGGCTTACCTCATCGTAAAATTCTAATAAGTGTGTTACTGTTGATCTACCTTCTCTGAAGCCATGTTGCCTCACTGACAAAAAGTTGAAGGATTCCAAGTGAATAGAGATTTGTTTCCTTAGTAGTTTCTCCATAACTTTGCAAACTATGCTGGTCAAGGAAACTGGTCTATAGTTCAGAGCCGTATCCCTCCTTCCCTTTTTGAAGATAGGTATCACATTTGCTTGTTTCCAGCATCTTGGAATCTCCCCCGACTCCAGTGACTCCTTAAATATGATACTTAGTGCCACTGATATTGTGTTTGCGCATTTTTTAAGCACATGAAGGGATATGTCATCAGGACCTGTAGCTTTATGAACACCTAAATCCATCAGCGCTTTGCATACCTCTGTGGCTGTAAGGTTGATGTTCTCTAATACCGGCCCTTGAGCTTCTATCACTGCAATCTGAGGGGATGGGGTATTTTCTACTGTAAATATTGACTGAAACTCCTTGTTCAATTCTTTGCAGATCTCTTCATCCGTCTCAGTGATGCTTCCATCCGCTCTCTTTAGCCTTAAAACCTGTTCTTTTACCTTCAGTTTTCCTCTGATAAAGCTGTGGAAAAGCTTGGGATTTTCTTTAGCCTTCCTGGTGATGTTCCTCTCATTGTCTCTCTCTGCCTCTCTCCTTTTACTTAGGTAGTCATTTCTTGCTCTTTTGTAGGTTTGCCAGGCATTTATGTTTTTCTCCACCTATACCTTTTCCAGCATTTGTCTCTCCACTCCTTAGCTCTTTTACACCCATTATCGAACCATTTCTCTCTGGCATGAATTACACCTACTTTGGTGACAGGTATGCAGCAATCTACTATCTTCCCATATTTCTCACAAAAGATGTCATACAGTTCTTGTACAGATTTGTTGTAAAATAAGGTTCTCCAGTCAATAACTGCAAAAAGCTCATTCATTTTGATGTAATCTCCTTTCGGATAGTTCCTCCTCATTTCCTCAGTGCCTCTACTCTCAGGAAGAATATCTTCAATGATATACTCCATCAACAACACACAGTGGTCACTCTTTCCAATTGGTGGTTCATACTCAATTTTTTCAATATCCAACACATTATCTGTGAACACTAGTTCAAGTAGTGATGGCTCATCCCCACCCCTGGCCCTTGTTGGTTCCATTACATGTTGGTGTAGGAAATTCCCTTGTACGCAATCTAGGAATCTTGCCCCGAATGAGTCCTCACCAGTGTGTTGGTCAAGATTTATCCAATCTATGTCTTTATGATTAAAGTCTCCCATAATCAAAATCCTACATTTTTTTTCCCGTGCCATGTTAACAACTGAGTTTATGACTTCAATAGTACCTATATGACTTTCCTCATAAACTTCAAGCCTATTTTGGTTCCTTGGTGGGTTGTATACAACAGTTATTATAATGCTCTCTGACCCAGTATTTATGCGAGCAACAAGAAATTCCTTGAACTCACTTTCTATAGCCAAGTTTTATTTCTTCGACTTGAATCCTTTCACTTATGAGCAGTGCTATCCCTCCACCAGTCCTCTCAGATCTTTCAACCCTTAGTATTCTGAAGCCCTTAGGAAAAATTGTGACACTGTTTATGTCCTCACTCAACTTAGTCTCTGTAATTGCTACTATATCTGCCTTACTGTTGTGAATCCTATCTTTTAATTCTACTGCCTTACCAGCTAATCCATCAGCATTTGTGTATAACAATCTTAATGAGGCCCCATCCCCTGATCTTCTGTCATTATCTTCTTTATCTCCCCTTTGTCTGGAAGAACTCTGTAATTAAAATTTTTCTTCTGTTCTTCATTTCTTTCATCATTTAACCTTCTTGCCTCTTGCAACAAGTTTTTGATCTTTCCCATCTCTTCCTGTGTTCTGTATCGTCTAATGAACACTTCTTTGAATTCTTGAAGGTCTTTTAGACTTTTTTTCTCAACAATATTTCCCTACATGTTTCCCCTCTCTCAAAGGTTACTTTTGTTGGTCTCGGCTTTCCCTCCCTCGAATATTTACCTAGTTGGTGTATGTTTACAATATCCTCAGGACCACATACTACTCCAAGCTTTCTTATCAGGTCTACAACCCTAGTTTTATTTTCTTCAAGTCTCCCCTGCCATGTTGGCTCCTGGGATTCGCTTATGCCTGAGATTACCACTGTCTTCTCCTTATCAAGTGCCTGTCTAATGAGTGGGTTTGCCCTTTCCATCACAACGTCTTGCATTTTTTCGATTACTGTCTCTTTATAGTCAACTGTTTGTATGTTTTCCAGTGCCACCACCTTTACAGCCTCTTTTACTGCCCCGTGTGTGTGTGTGTGTGTGTGTAATAGTCTTATAGTGCTTACGGGGAAGACCCCTATGCTCGTAACTCCGCATCTCCTGGGGAATGTTATTTTTATACATAATGGTACTTATATTTGTCCTTCAAACTGTGAATGCAGTTCATGTTAACTACTTCATTGCTAAGTGAAGTCCAATTATCAACGTTTTTATATTAAAAAAGTACTTTCTTATATCCTGCAAAGAAATTTTCTCAGGACGCTGCAAACTATGACATCTAGTCTTAGAACCATCTATATCAGTATATCGATCCCTATCCAATCTGTTAGAACCATGGAAGAATTCAAATTTCGTCATCATATCTCCCTCTCTGCCTTCTAGCTTCAAGTGATGGTCAGTATAATTCACTTAGTTTCTCCTCATAACTGAGATTGCTTATATCTGGCACCAGATTCTAAGCATATCTTTGAACT
>JAXCGZ010019653.1:0-7500 GCA_037179515.1 Halocaridina rubra
TTACAAATGAAATATTATTTTTTAATTTTATTACTGCAAGCACAAATACACACTTTTTATATATTTTCAAATACACGCTTTTTTATTAAATTTTTTGTTGTTGAAAAGTGTATATCATCTTCATATGATAATTGTAACATTTCGAAGAGATAAAGATATTAACGATTTTGAGAAGCTTATCTTAAGATAATTATTGTTAATTACTGTCATTGTCATGAAATTTATAATTACAATTGAGCTAATTAAGATAATTGAGATTCTCAGAGCGTATATTTTGAGTTTGAAAATTAAAATAATGATAATTAAGTCCTTTTATATCGTTAATTAAGAATGGATAATTGTAAATTTTGGTGATAATAGTAGAGATAAATAAATAAAAATTAGAAATTCTCTTAAGATATCAGCTTTAGTGTAAAATAATATTAATTTACAATGCTTGTCAAGCTGTCAAGAGTTTCATATTCTATTAACTATAATGATCAAATATGGTTGTAGTATTTTGTTTAAATTTCGTCAGCGGTATGGTTGACTTATAGCGAGTGTGTGCTTCGACTCAACCCTCTGATTTATAAAAAAGAGAACAGATTGCCATAATAGGCAATATGTGTATGTTTATTTCACTAGCGTTATTTGCAATGTTAAATAGAAAAAGAATGGATTTATGCTTCGATGTCTCTTTATTTGTATGCTAAGTTATTTTGTTTTTATTTTTTCTTAGGTGCTAGAAGGTAGTTGTGTTTTCTTCCTTTGTATATTTAGGCAGGAAGGCAAGTCATAAAAAGGGCCCCTACAAGCGAAAAAATATACGCTTTCTTTCTGAAGAAAATAAGTTGACTCTAATTCTCTCTCTCTCTATCGCGTCTTTTGCCCCTTCCGTACTGATACTTGTTATTTCTGTATGTTGCCAGAGTATTATGATTATTGATTTAATTTTTTTTTTTTTGGCAAATTTGCTAGATAATAAATGTTCCCTAGTTTTAATATATTAGATGAGTTTTTGCATGCTGATATTGCATAAATATTGATAAGACAGAATTTGAACTGAATAATTATGAGAGTTTTTCTGCCACATGTTGCAACTGTCTTGGAAAATAGATAAGCCCCCACTGACAAATTGAGTAACCAGAAGGTTGATGACTATGTTCCTATATATATTATGACTGCAGGAATTCGAATAGTAAAAGATACATAAGAACATAAGAACATAAGAATAGAGGACACTGCAACATGCCTACTGGCACACACGAGGCAGCTCCATTTTTGAATTGTATTTTCAGCATGTCTAACCTATTCTATTCTACTCTACTTATTTATTCTATTTTTCTGTTTATGATTTTTCTAATAAGCACTAACCTATTCATACCCACCCTACCTCTGTCATATGTCTATCTAACCTACATTTGAAGGTGTCTAAGGTATTGGCATTTATTATCATACTAGGAAGCTTGTTCCATGCATCAGCTACTCTATTACCAAACAAATTTTTACCAATTTCCCTTCTGAACCTAAATTGATCAAGCTTAAATCCATTATTACGAGTTCTGGTTTGATCATGAATTTTTAAAACTTTATTAATATCTCCCTTGTTAATCCCTTTAAACCATTTATACACTTCAATCATATCCCCCCTAACTCTTCGCCTCTCTAGAGAATGTAGATTAAGTTTTTTTAATCTGTCCTCATATGATAGATTTCTGATATTGTGTATCATCT
This sequence comes from Halocaridina rubra, assembly GCA_037179515.1. Lineage (NCBI taxonomy): Eukaryota > Metazoa > Arthropoda > Malacostraca > Decapoda > Atyidae > Halocaridina > Halocaridina rubra. The sequence continues at coordinate 1,714 of JAXCGZ010019653.1, forward strand.
TGGTCATCCTTCGCTGCACTCTCTCCAAGGATTCAATTTCCATTCTATAATAGGGTGACCAGAATTGCACAGCATAATCTAAATGGGGTCTAACTAATGCAAGATAGAGCTGCAAAATAACTTTTTCCGTCCTATTGCTAACGCTTCTTGAGATAAATCCTAAAATTCTGTTTGCTTTATTTCTGACTGCTGTGCATTGCTCTCTTGGCTTAAGACTACTACTCACAAGAGCTCCCAAATCCCTTTCACACTGAGAACTCATGATTTCATGGTTATTTAGCTTATAACTAGTATTGTCTTTTATAGTACCCATTTTAACTACTTTACATTTTTCAACATTAAATTCCATTTGCCATTTGTCCGACCATTCAGATAATCTATTTAGATCTTCCTGTAAAGCATGAATGTCTTCTTTTCCATTTATAGTTCTACCTATTTTAGTGTCGTCTGCGAATTTGCTCAGGTTACTACTGATATCCGAATCCAGATCATTTAGATATACTGATCAAAAGAAATTGTTTTAAAATGAGCATTAATATGGAATATAAGTATAGAACTGTTCTTGCCTCAAAATGCCGGTAATATTTGTATATTTACTGTTATTCCTGATTTAGTATTATTATTTATATTTTAATATTATTATTATGATCATGATTATTATTATTGTTATTATTATTACATTGGCTGTTATTGTTGCTATTGCTCCATGGCCCTTTTGCTAATTATTATTTTCATAATGCTATCAGTAGTAACTAAATTATTTTTATTTTTATTTTGAATTCATGCTTTTATGTTACTGTAGTCAGTGTTAATAAGAGTATATATTTAGTGTCTGTTCTCGGCATTTCATGACTTTTCTTTTTGATATCTATAGTATACTAATGTTATGTATCAGTTATTCAGCTACGTCCTAAGAATCTTGGAATAATGATCTAATGGTGTAGACACATACTTACAATTAGCACCCTATTTCCAGGAAGCCCCGACCTGCAACTTTATATTTTTTTTTCACAAACCAGTCCCTTTTACCCATTGGAGAGATTGCAAACGCCTGCAGAAGCATGGGAGGCGAAGTATACCCTTTGAGTGCTTACATATGGCCATTGTTTGTACTCAGAGGTCATATCTATTCTCTCTTGCATTTGTAATAGCGACATTAGGCCCTAGTTTCCGGCCCTAGAATCTACTCCAGGCTATGTTTCATATTGCAAATTTTCAGCTGGAGGGAGATCCACCTTTGGGGGATAGGTGCGTGAGAGGCAAAATGATCCTAGGACCACTTCGAGATTCGTAAAAAGCGGGCGGAAGAGGCTCATGGCAGATATATCGGTGTCCATCTGTTGTCTGGTCGGTCTCAAGAAAAAGAATTCGCAGCTCGTGGTTACAACCCGGACCTACCTCACAGCGGAGAGGTGAGGGGTTGACGGAATCAGGTGTGTAAATAAGCCCAATGCCTAGTAATAATGGATAAAAAAGGGGAAGGTGGGAATGAAAAAGGGAGATGAAAAATCTCAAGATATAAGAACTTCTATGATAGAGAAGAAGACACATCCCAAACGTTATAACTTCTTTTCAGCTACCAAAACACTATATGACAGTAAAACAAGACCAGGGGAAAGAAAAAGTCCCCACTGTCTTTGAAAATTTTCAATGGAACATAAGAACATAAGAACATAAGAATAGAGAACACTGCAACATGCCTACTGGCACACACGAGGCAGCTCCATTTTTGAATTGTATTTCCAGCATGTCTAACCTATTCTAATCTACTCTACTTATTTATTCTATTTTTCTGTTTATGATTTTTCTAATAAGCACTAACCTATTCATACCCACCCTACCTCTGTCATATGTCTATCTAATCTACATTTGAAGGTGTCTAAGGTATTGGCATTTACTATCCTACTAGGAAGCTTGTTCCATGCATCAGCTACTCTATTACCAAACCAATTTTTACCAATTTCCCTTCTGAACCTAAATTTATCAAGCTTAAATCCATTATTACGAGTTCTGGTTTGATCATGAATTTTTAAAACTTTATTGATATCTCCCTTGTTAATCCCTTTAAACCATTTATACACTTCAATCATATCCCCCCTAACTCTTCGCCTCTCTAGAGAATGTAGTTTAAGTTTTTTTAATCTGTCCTCACATGGTAGATTTCTGATATTGTGTATCAGCTTGGTCATTCTTCGCTGCACTCTCTCCAAGGATTCAATTTCCATCCTATAATAGGGTGACCAGAATTGCACAGCATAATCTAAATGAGGCCTAACTAATGCAAGATAGAGCTGCAAAATAACTTTTTCCATCCTATTGCTAACACTTCTTGAGATAAATCCTAAAATTCTGTTTGCTTTATTTCTGACTGCTGTGCATTGCTCTCTTGGCTTAAGACTACTACTCACAAGAACTCCCAAATCCCTTTCACACTGAGAACTCAAGATTTCATGGTTAATTAGCTTATAACTAGTATTGTCTTTTATAGTACCCATTTTAACTACTTTACATTTTTCAACATTAAATTCCATTTGCCATTTGTCCGACCATTCAGATAATCTATTTAGATCTTCCTGTAAAGCATGAATGTCTTCTTTTCCATGTATAATTCTGCCTATTTTAGTGTCATCTGCGAATTTACTTAGGTTACTACTGATATCCGAATCCAGATCATTTAGATATACGATGAATAATAGGGGACCCAGTACCGAGCCTTGTGGTACCCCGCTAGTAACCAAGCCCCACTCCGATTTCTCTCCATTTATGCAAACCCTCTGTTTTCTGTCTTTTAACCATTGTTTGATCCATCTGAGAACAGCTCCTCCTATACCATGAGCTTCCAGCTTTTTAACTAATCTTTTGTGAGGAACTCTATCAAAAGCTTTGCTAAAATCTAGATATATTGTATCATATTCTTTGCCACAATCTACTGCCTCGTAAACTTCTGAATAAAAAGACAGTAAGTTTGTAAGGCACGAAAAACCCTTAAGAAACCCGTGTTGTGAAAGTTTTATCAGTCTGTGTAATTCTAGATGTGCCCTTATTTTTTTTGCAATTATGGATTCTAGAATCTTACCCACTGTTGACGTTAAACTTACCGGCCTATAATTATTCTTTTTAACTCGTTCTCCTTTTTTAAATATTGGTACCACATCTGCCAATTTCCACTCCACGGGTACCGATCCTAATTTTATTGAATTATTAAATAATGCAGTTAGTGGACAACTAAGCTCTTCCTTGCATTCTTTTAATATTCTAGCATATATTCCATCAGGTCCCGGAGATTTATGAGCCTTTAATTTATCTATTTCTTTTATTACCTCCTCTCTCGTAATATTTATTGAACTAAGTATATTATCGGGACTGTCTCTGTAAATGGATTCTACTTCCGGAATATTTTCCAAGATTTCATTGGTAAATACAGATAAGAAATAATAATTTATACATGTACACATCACTTTATCGTCATCTGTGATATGGCCATTGGCTACTTCAATTGGTCCGACTTTTTCCTTAAATTTTGTTTGATAATGTTGATAAAACCCTTTAGGATTTTCTTTAGCTTCTCCTGCTATTCTAACTTCATATTTTCTTTTCGACTCTCTAACTATCTTTTTAACTTCCCTGTTTAACTGTATATATTGCTGCCTCACCTGCTCTTCACTTCTTTTTAGTTTCCTGTATATTCCTCTTTTAATACCTATAAGATTCTTTATTCTATTGTTCATCCATTTAGGGTAATTTTTTCTTGATCTGCAATGTTTCATGGGAATATAGTCTCTCTGACTATTCTTAAGAGTCATGACAAAATTGTTATCTTCCTCATCCAAATTTATATTAACTGATGAACTGCTGTTCTTTCCTGTGAGAGAATTTAATGCATTGATCTTATCTTGTGAGAATCCTTGGCACATGGTACTCAAATTTCAGGGTAATCTGCTACATGCGACCTGACCTACTGGATTAACTACCCACATCTGTACCCCAGAAATCCCTTCCCATACCTCATTAGATAATTTAGTTTTTAAGCCCTCAAAATCTCCTGCTCTAAAGTTTGGAACAATATTTTTATTTTCCTTTATAGTTTCCTTGAAAATTATGTTAAATCTAATGGAATCATGGTCACTGTTGCCCAATGGTTCACCAACTTCTAAATTTGTAACCATATTCTCTCTATTACTAAGAACTAAATCTAGTATATTCACCCCCCGTGTTGCTTCAAGTACATGCTGAGAAAGGAAATTGTCTTCTACTACTTCCAAAAACTCCTTAGAGCTACTATCACCTGTTATGGTTTCCCAGTTAATATTTCTAAAATTAAAATTGCTTACAATGCAAACTCTATTTAACCTGGTCACTTTAGAAATTTCATTGCATATAACTTGCGACTTTATATTATCTAGATCAAGTGGTCTGTAGACTACTCCTACAACTAGACTTTCTATATTATTTTTAATTTCAACCCATAAGTTTTCTGAATTTAGATTTGTCTTAATTCCAGACTTAATGCAGCTTCTTAGGCTATCTTTAATATACATAATTACCCCTCCCCCTCTTCTATCTGCACTGCGATCAGCATTATAAAGTTTATATCCTGTAATTATGTATTCAGCTTTAAGGTGTTTGCTTTCTAAATTAATCCAACTTTCACTAATGCATATAATATCCGGTCTCTCACTACATACTATGGCTCTCAGTTCTTCTATCTTGTTACCTAAACTACGGCTATTTGTATAATATACTTTTAAACTTTCTCTAGGTTTACCCTTCTTGTGGCTATTCTTTTTGTTAATATTTGTTCTATGTAACAAATGGTTATTATCCTTAGACTCCCAGTTGTTTGACCCACTATTTACTGAACCCTTACTGACTAATTTCTCTACACAAGTATTATTCATTTCATTATTTGTATGTAACAAAACCCCCCCTACCTCTCTGTCTATCATACCAGCCAATACCGAGACACCTGAATTAGAAAGATGCACTCCATGGACATCACAATGAAAGAAAAAAAAATAGTGTTGTGTCTTTAGCTTTTAAGATTTAAGTTAAGAAAACCTCAATGCCTCTCCTAGAAGTAATATATAGATATAAGAGAAACTATGTACCCTAGGTTTAATATAGTAAGTGTAATTAATGAATAGTTGTCATTCATCAACAGTGCTTATATTTTGATTTAGTACCATGATAATCATCTTTGTTGATAAACCAATTGTATGTTGTATTAAATGGGTATTATAACCATTTTAATTAGTTTCTCCTTAAATAATTTTGTCACTGATTAGTAGATAAAAATTGTAATTGTGAAATTTTGATATTTTTAGTACTATGATAATCGTTTTTATTGCTGAGATCATAGCCAACTGTATTTTATATTAATTGGGTATAATAACCATTTTAATTAGTTTCTCCATAAACCATTTTGACACTGATTAGTAGCTATATATTGTAATTGTGAATATTTAATTTTGATTTTTTCTTAATTAAAATGCGTATTGTATGGAACATATTTTTCTTTTGTTTGTCTTTTTCTGAAATCACATGCTTTATATATATTAAGTCCCTTGACAATAGAATCTCTTTTAGGAAACTAATTGTGATAAGTAAGCTAAACTAATTGTGAAAAGTAATCTGTTTAGATAATTATATGAAATTGTATGTCTTAAGTCATAAGATTAGATAGTTCTGCCTCCCCTTTTTTTTCTTTTGCTAAAATAATTATAGTTAACAAGTATAATACTCTCTAAAATGTATAATACTTCGTCTGAAATGGGACATTTCAGGGTG